>BGPR01014700.1:0-33619 GCA_013235015.1 Araneus ventricosus
TAAAGCAAGCAATATTGATTTATTTTAAGGGCAGATATAAAGAAAAATAAGAAAAAGAGTGACGGTTCTTTGGCAGGTAAGAAGAAAAATGACTAGCAAAGCGAAGAGAAAGTCATCTCAAAGTTCCAGAGACGGCAAAATAAGTAAAGGTGGAAATAGTTTTGGCCCACAGTAATGACCGTCGAAGAATTTTCTTCCGAAAATACCCCATAATATTGCTTCTTTTACCCTTGATAGGTTTAGGGTTGCGCGTGTCTCGTTCCTCGTATACCTGCGCTATTTTTGATCATGTGGACTTTGGGGGTTCGAAATGCCATTTAGCAATGGAGGAAGAGTTAAAAAAGGAATAAAGGTGCTTCTAAGGCAAGGTGCAAATAAATTTCGTGCGTACTTAGTTATTGGAATGTTAGCGAGGTTTTTTCTCATGCTGCAGCGCAATTGTTCGTTTTAGTAGTCTTAACTTTTAGTGGTCTTAGTGGTTAGTAAGTTGTAACTTAGTTATTCATGAAACTAAGCTAACGAAAGAATTTGCATGGCTTTTTTGGTGCAAATTATGTAGAACTTATTTAACTGATTGTAAAAAATCTCAGGTGCTTGGATAATTCTAATTTTATGCAGTTGTTTTTAAGCCATGAGAGAGAGGTTAACAACTCATCTGTGTTAATTAAAGAAAGATACCCATTTATAGAGCAGTTACTCTAAGTTTGTATTGGGGATTAGAGTTCTGTAAGACTAATATAAAAAATTATTTCAGATTTTGAACGTTTTGAGTCATGAAAAAGCTAAAGCCTTTACAGTTAACCAAGAAAATTGATATAAGAACACGAATATTGTGAAGAGTGTAGAAGAAGCTTTGTTTTCAGGGAGATAGTTTGTTTTCTACCGTTGGGTCTAAAGAAATTAATCCTAGTCGATTAAATGGAATATCAATTGTGTGATAAAAAGTGTATGAAAACACTTATACTTAAACACTTACACTTACAAGAATTAATACGGAATACCTTAATATGGGTATGAGGATGGTGATAATTCCGGGATATTTTTATCCTTCTGAGTTCGAAAATTGAAATTCATCCAAGTTAGTTTGAACGAATGTACATACTTGTACACTGTGAAACAAAATATTCATTACTATACAAATAGATTCTACCTGCTAACATGTTTTATCTTTTAATATGACAATGACCCAAGCATGCCGCACCGATTTTCAATTTATTGTTAATATTCAAGGACTACAATGACATTTACTTGCGATCCACATTCAACTAACTTGAATCCAGTAGAGCATTTGAGGCACAAAATTGTTGTCAACAGAATTGAAAAACATCAGGAGAAAAGAAACGCTGTGAGACAGTACATAACAAGTTAGAAAATACATAAAAGAAATAAAATCTCTTCACAAGCATAACAAATACTGGTTGCAGTTCAAAGTGGCATCCATCATGAAACTAAATATCAACATTACAATTTATTTTTACCATACGGAAATTTATTTGGCCTTCCCTTAGGACAATTATCCTTTTCATCACAAATAAAAGACATACTTATTTAAATTTTATATTATTTATATTAATATACTAATTTACATTTATATAATTAAGACAAGAACAGTTTCTTCCAAGTATTAAAATCGCTTATGAAATAAACTGCATTTTGAAGGAATGCCTGTGGTTATGTATCGTATAGATACTTGCCATAGACAATGCATAATTCTGGAAAGTGAATTTTGCATTTTTCTCACTTTCCTCTTCTTCGTTACCAAAACTCCTTCTTACAAAATTTTAGATATTATGAACAAGTATACTTGATGCACAGTATTTTTATTGATACCTAATAATTTTAAATATAACTTTTTTTCTAAACAAGTGTACTTGGTACGCAGTTCGAAAAATATGTTATATGTTGTATTACGTGCATTTTAAGGCAATTCCTTTTTAATCTGGATTTTCGGTGATCCGGATAGTGTCTGGTCCCGTCTAGTCCGGATTAGCAGGACTCTACTGTAATTTTAAGCATAAAAGTTTTTTCATCACATTTATTAACTAATTTATAAAAAATAAAAGGTAAACTAATAAATAATTTGAATAAAAGTACTAAATGTATCATCATATTATTATAATGTGTTATGCAAAAGGTAACAATATAATTTAATTTTTGTTTTATTCTTTACTGATGCTAACAAATACTAATGATTCTAATGTAATAGAAAACAATATTTTAAAAAATTAAAAATATCAGACATAAAAAATACCCGAAAACCTGAATGGAATAAATATAATAAACGGATGATAATGTAATAAATGGAAGCTAATGTAATAAACGGATTCACACATATTCAAATTTTAAATCTACCAGTTCTACCAATTTAAATCTGCAGTTCCTTTTCGTGAACCGTAAGAAAAAATAATCTTTTTTAATAGTTTAAATATTTATTTATATTTCCTTAATATTTTATTTAATTATATAATTCTAGCTCTTATCTTAGAACGTAATATTTTTTGTTCTGACACTTCGCCTGATTTATTTGATATAATATTTTATTTACATCATATTCTTTCGTATTCTCTAGAATTATTATAAAAAGTTTAATTTAGATTGTATTGAAGATATGTTTGAATTTATAATGCATTTAGTTTATTTTACTTAATATTTAATTTGATATTTTTTTATTAAATTGAAGGTAGTTAAGAAAATATGTGTACACACGTATTGTCAAACCAACAATTCTTGATAGATGTACAAGCTTAAAAATGTCATTTTTTATGGTTCATGCTTTTAATAAATTATGATGAGTCGAAACTTGAAATATTTTTCTGAATAAAAAATATTCTTCATTTTTCAATAAAATACGAAAAAGATGAATAAATATAAAAAAATTATAAAAACAGCATTTACCAATACATTAAAATAGAAAATAATAATTTTTCTCAAAAATCTGGAGCAAAAATCGTAATAAATTAGAATTGTAATCACATTTATAATATATTTTAGATGATGAAAGTTTAATAACATTTCGTTTCTTATGATAATCATTGTGGTTTTATATCTTTCCCCTTTTGTTTTCAGTGCCTCATGTATTTACGATTTTTGTTTTGACCTACAGATTTTGAGAAAAATTATTTTCTTTTTTAATGCATTGGTAAAAGCTTTTTCTTAAAACTTTATTATATTTATTATTATCTAGTTTTTAGTCTTTAATTTATGTCATAATTCAGTATTATAAATATTTCATACATCAACTAACTAAAGCAATTATTTTATTGAAAAAAGTATGATAGCATGTACGTAATAGACCATATTCTTTATTTAATTCAAGCAATAATTTCCTTAAAAAGTTCTATAATAGACATACTTATTTTTATTCTATAATAGACATACTTTTTTTTAGTTCTCAAAAATACAATAGATGGCACCACTAAAACCTACCGAGTGCAAGAAATTGTAGTTGAGAGCTCTAAAATTATTAAAATATTGCGTTGTCTTCAAGACACAATAAATATACAAAATTTCAGAACTCTAGTACATTAAGAAGTGAGTGAAAAATCAATCATAAAATTCCAACCTTACATACATACATACAAACATAAAACATTTCGAACTTAGTAAAAGCATTTAAAAAATAAAATATTTTTCTGTTGAAAAAGTTAGCTTAAAATATAAGCGAAGTATCATAACACAACGAAAGACAGAATGGCAGGCACAGGCGCGCTGTATCATTCACCGTAACATGTTTACAATTACATGTTTACATGACACCTGCAGTCACATTTGTCGTGGATTTGTAACCTCACATGAATGTCTCCATTATATTTTAATGTAAGAACTATATTTATATCACCAAAGCAAAAAATGAACGTCACTTCAAATAATAGAATAATAGTTTTAACGTTAAGAATAGCAATTACATGATATACAATGGATCTCAAATTTTAATCACTTTACCTTTATCACGTGAGTATAAATTTACTTCATTAAATACTCTAATAAATTATATTAACGTATTAATAAATTAAATAAGATTAATAAAATAAATATCCTTTTAAATTAAAATAGAAAAGCCGGAAAAATGTCTTTGCATTGGAACTAATTTATTCAAAACTCTTGCTGAGCTAATTGTGCGGAAACGAAAAAAAAATCGTTTGCTGAAAAGATGCACGATGTTGCATTTTCTTGAACATTAATTCTGATTTTATATTTTAACTCTTTCGTATTTCAATTTATTTGTCTTGAAATAAATTTGATAGAAAAAGAAACAAATTGTTAAATGCTAACAGATTTCATTGCGTACAATATTCTGTTTTGTAGAGTTGAATTAAAATAATATTCCTTTCCGCAGAAGTAATGAAATATGATATTTAAAACTTTCTTATTCCCATTTTACGTTATTTTGTTTTAATCTGCAAAGTTGAAAACTTGAAGAATTTTCCATGTTTATGATATAAATTTGACGAATCAGGTAAGAATACATATCCTTTAAAATTATATTGTACTTTTAAAAAACAAGTACTGTATTTCATTTAACATGTTATTTATCTAAGCTTCTCTAAAATATTTCAAAAGAATAAACGTTAATATTCGATTGAGTGTTCTGTTTTGCCGAATGTTTTGTATTTGCATGAATTTTATGATAATGTATTTCTAACAGATGTTAAGCATATATTGCTCTTCAAAGTTTGATTAAAATTTATGAAACCAAATCCAGAACTATTCAGCGATGAAACATTCTTTTATATTGATGCATTATTGAATTAATTTTCCAACTAACTTGTTTTACTGACGAATATTAGCTAGCTAATTTCTTCTGCTGAGATAGAAATGCACTATTTGGTTTCACTCGCTTGTTTATATAATGTAGTCATCCAAATAAAACATACATATCTTTAATAATAACTTTTATATGTAAATATGCCTGTTAGCAAATATATATCCAATAATATAATATTATACAACTAGTATTGTAAATAGTAGACCTCACGTACAATAAAATATCCAAGATTCTTTCTTCATTGCAGTCTTTAACTGTTTAGCCATTTTTTCCAGCATGCGAATTAGAGAAAGTCTCTGCTTTTATGAGTATTCACAAAATTACATGCAAATGTCTGCTATTTTCAGTATTAACAAAATTACAAGTAAATGCCATTTGCTGTTATCAGTATTTTTGGTGGGATTATGAATGGAGAAGAATTCTGTTTGGCTAGAATCGTTGAAAAAAGCTGAAGATTGCATGCAATAGAACCACCGCTATATAAAACACGTCGTTTTTGATGACTTCGAGGAATATTCACGACAAATTCTAAAAAATTCGAACAAAGCGTTCAGTCGTGACTGCGTAACAAACAAATTTACAGGCACACAGGCAGAATGCCGAACGGTCGATTTAAGACTCGACCTCGCTTCTCTCATCAATAATATCTTTTACTTAAGGTACTTTAATAAATATCTTTCACCAAATATAAATACCAATACAGGATGACACAAAATGTATGCCCTGATTTCAAAGCCTTACTGTGCAGTAGGAAGTGTCGTATTTGCTTAAAAAGTACATACTTTAAGAGGTTATATATTCAAGTTTTAAGAGAGAGAGTTGTTCATTATGCACTTCCTTTATTGTATGTCATGTCACACATCAAGTTTCTAATGCAATTCTTAATGTATCTTTTGTAGCATGTTTCTATCGATAGTGGCTACAGTAATGGCTTTCAAATCAGTGATGTTCGATGGACATCTACCAAACTCATGGATAAAAACCCACTTGGGTTGCATTTTAAGTAACTTAGTGGTCAAAATAATATTTCGCTGTCCCTTTCAGATAAGCGCCCATTCCACTGATGAGGTTTTATGTTATTAGTGTAGAGTCTCTATGTGTAATAATCATCTCAGTTTGAAAGCGTGCATGACAGCTGCTATTGTTAACATCGATAAAGATATGTTCCTGAAGGTTTGCCAAGAATTTCTATGTACTACAATGTAATAATTGTTTATCCTTGTCATTGAAAAATCGAAATACAGAGTGGTCATAAATTATTGGACCCATTTCAAAAATTAATTTAAGAAAACTAATAATATTACAACTGCGTGTTTTTTAAAATGAGAGACCAAATAAAAAATTTCTTTTTGCAGACAGATGACGTACCATTATGGTGTTCTAAATTCGCTTTAGCGAGAGATTTCCATACACAATGGCTACCGATCAGCAGAAGTCGATGCATGTTTTCTGGTTTCCTTTTTTGGTTTTCTTGAATATCTCGAAAACTATTCAGTTTTCGAATTAAAATTGATTTAGCAAATTAAAGAGCGTAAAATTCCTAAGAAATGCTTTAATTTTCTTCTAGCTTTAATAGTTTCAAAGATAATTGCTGTCAAAAATGGGAGATGTCCAATAATTTACGACCACCTAGACCACTGTAACGGCGCGTTACTTATCTAACAAAAAATTTTCGAAATATGCTCTCATTTAAAAAAATCCGTAGTTGTAACATTATTCGTTTTTGTTTATTGATTTTTGAAATGAATCCAATAATTTATGACCATCCTGAATATTACCTCTTGAAGTGTGCATACTTCAAATAAATACAGCAACTCCGAAGCTTTGAAATCAGGCTATTCAGTTCGACTCACCCTGTAAAATGTGATACCTAGAATTGATTTGTCATAGGTTTACTTTGTCAATGTATTGTTACTTCACATCACGTTTAGAGGCAACGAATAAAAATGTCTTACAGAATCCTTTTTACACTGTTGAACTTTCTAATGAATAGCAAGTATGGTCTCAAAGAGATATTGTTTACCTACTTATTGACCTATGAATTACTAAGCTCCAGACTATACGTATTTAATCATGAGTAATACGATTTGTGCTGAAAATTTGAATATTTCAGCCGCCTGACAAATTATTTTTATTTAAACGCGTCTGATGTGTCTAATTTTAATGTTCTTAAGATTATTTCACTTGTAAAACAAAGAACAAAAAAGAAATAATACGAAGTTTAGTTTAGTTAAGTTATATTAACGTCCCGTTTTGAAGCTATACGAGGGCTATTTTGGGGCGGACCTCGTAATTTTGAGCCGCGGTCAGATGACGAAAACGACACCTGAGCTGACACCCCCTCTCCAAACTTCCACACCACACCAGCGGGAAGAAATAATGCGAAATAAAGTTCTTTTCGATGGTTTTGGGAACTGATATAAATATCGTATATCCTCACTGAAGATGCTCTCTTCTTTTTTATGAAATAATAGCTGATTCACTGTATTTCTTTCACGTTTTATTTAAAAATGTTTTTTATTAAATTTCATCTTCTATTTATGTGAATCTATACATTGGTCTCCTATAAATTAAAAAAAAATGTATGGGCATAACTGAATCGAAATACATTGGAATTTTAATTAAATTGTTATATGAAGCATTTTCGCATTATACGAATAAGAGTTTTTTCGCAAAACTTCGCATTGAGTTTTTTTATCATTTTGAAAAACCCCACATTATATTGCTTCTTTCATTTGACTTAAGTACAGCAATAAAATTCTCAAATGCTGCATTTAAAAAAAAACAGTCTCTCTCTAGCTCTGAACTACAGTAAAACATACGCTATAGATTTGAAAGTACTTATAAGAAAAAAGTTAATTTCTAGCCTGAAAGCAATAACAATTTTTTTTAAAACTCTGTATCGAATTTTAGTGGGCCGTTTTCTTCAAGAAACACGATGCAAGTATGTGGCTCAGGTTGTAAAGGTTTTTTATTTAGAACCTTAAATCTCCAAATATGTTTCCCATTTCATAGGAAGGGAAATTAAATCTGCTATATCACTTTTCTCAAAGGCGATGCATATAGAGTAAAAGAAAAATGGTTATGTTTCAATGAGAAAGAGTTAGGTGCTTTCTAAGAAAATATTGAAGCCGCTTGAAACAAAATTGCGATTTACATAAAAATGCCATCCGTTATTTTTATTTATAGGCTTTTATTCAACTTGACTGTTGTGTCCTCAAATATTGAGATCGATTTCTTGTCCACTTCCAAACGAGCTACAGCTTTGAAATTTAACACAGTGGTGGGTTACCGATGACAATGCAATATTATGCAAAAGAATTTGCAATCTATACCTATTTTAAACCTAACAAAATGATATTAAAATTTTATCCCTATATTTGGGCGATAAAGTTTGGAAGGTGGAAACCTCACGTTACGTAGGGCTGTAACAACACCATGAAGCTAACAGAGAATACGCTATACTTCCGGATCTGCACCGATGAATGACGTAATAGCTCGTGTTTCTACGCGTCTTGGGTTTACTTTCTATTAGAATTCGCCAACAACTAGATTTTTTTTCACTTCGTGTGCGCCAAGCGTTTCGCACTCAAAGCAAAAAGAGAAAAAGTGTAGATCGATTCTCTTTTTTCTATTACATTGCTGATAATGATTGTAAGTTATGACATAATATATTACGGATTAATATTTCAGAAAGTTAATGTCATTAAATCATTTTAAAAATGTAATTGTACATATGTATATAATAATTTTAATATTTGGTTTATATTGGACGATTCAATAATTGAATTTGGTTTACTATGCCTAACATGTCGTGTGTATTCGAGTCAGCCGTCACTAAAAAGTAGAAAATAAAATAAATTTGAAACAAATTAAGGTATAAGCTTTTATTTATGTGAAAAAAATGGACGCAAAAGTTGAAAATATTTTTTCTGATTACAATAAAATGCATGGTTCAAATAAAAGCGTGGGCGCCTTTACTTTCTAGGAATATTCCATTTGTTTAAGGAAATATACACAAAATATGAGGTGCTATATAAGACGCCCACGCTTTTATTCGAACCATGCATTTTATTGTAATCAGAAAAATTATTTTCAACTTTTGCGTTCATTTTTTCGCATGAATAAAAGCTTATACCTAAATTTTTTTGTTTCATTTAATTTATATAATCTGTTGCAAAAGTTTAGAAAAGCCTCTTGTATCTCAACCGGTTAGAAAACTAAGATTTGCAACGATTTCTTGCGTTAGATAAGGTAGGTTATAAAATAAATTTCAAATGCAGTTTCATATTTTTCTGAAATACGATGAGCGGATGCTAAGCCCATGGCAGAACAAAAGCGGTGAGAACCTAGCTAACATACCTATTTTTTGAATAAATTTGATAAACATTGATATTTTACGTGCTTTGAGAATTAACTTAATACCACTCTCCCTTTATTTTTCATAATTAATGCGGGAATATATGAACAACCGGTTGCGGCGTTCTTTTAAAGTTTAGAGTCTGGTATTCAAATTCAGCATGCTTATTATACAAATTTAATATTCGTTTCAATAAACATTCATTTTTGTGAACTATTTCACAGTTATTCTTTGCATTATTTAGCATTTCATCCGCATTATTCAAGAGAGAACAATTTGTTACGACGCATAATCTCGAAAATTTGAAATTTAAAATGGATTTTTAAAAAGCTAAATTCGTTAAATTTTATAAGACGATTTTCTCTTCTAATTCTCCATTATCTGTTTTTACCTGAAAATCGGCATTTTTTTCTTTCAAACTAAGGAATTTGGAAAGAATTGTATTCGTTTATTTGATGAAGAAAATGAATCATTATAAAAAGTTTTGCCCATAATAATTACGAAGTATTGCCTTCTTTTGAAGTCTTCTGGACTCCTATAAAGAATGCACCGATGACAAGATACTTTTCATGTGTTTTTATGAAGGTTGATTTATTTCATCATTTTTCGTTCAGTTACAACATAGTTTCTGGGCGACTTCCTTTATATTGCACAATAACACCGTTTCTAGTTATATCTATACTGAATGGAAAACTTCCTTTCCGTTCATAAAAGTGATTTCTTGTATATTTCATTAACTTTCTGAACCCGGCTAGAGTAAAAATTTCAGTACCCCAAAAACGGAAGTAAATTTTCGTTCACAATGAAATCCTTCCTTTCTTTACAGAAATTCCAAGAAGACGACACCTTAGTTTGGGCAATCAATTGTCAACAAAGAAAGGAACCACTTTTCTTCCGTAAAATCCACTCAGGCGCCCGAAACCGCCTGTGTCCGGTCTCTGTCGAATGAGACGGTTTGAGGCGGAATAGGGCTCATAGAGTTAAGGGGACAATAAGATTATATTACAGCCATTTTTGGAATTTTAAATTTTGCTTACGTAAAGAAGGAGAGAACTTGCTTATTTGGGTATTACTGGGTGCATCTGTTGCATTTAAAAAATCTGTTACAAAAATTACTTTATGTATTCTCGTAAAGTTTTATTTAAATACTTTGGCGTCAAATAATTTTTAAAAAATCATTCAATATGTTAAGCCTTTATTACAAATTTAACCGCACTACCTATATAAAATATTTAAAGCAGGAATTTGATTTTATTAATTGAAAGATTCTTCCTGTTGCTTGCATCACTTGTTTGCTCAACCGATCCACCTATAACAATTATATGTTCTTAACTTCTGTTCTATCCAACCATGCTTCCACAATTCCTATTATTCCGTCCAGAATTTTTGGAAGAAATTTTGGGTCATTCTTATTGTTTAATTTCTTATTGAAAATATTTACTTTGTATTTCATATTATTTATTTTATTTTTGTTTTTTATGTTATAGTTAATGCAAGTTTAGTTTTAGTTGTTAATCTTAGTATAGTTTTATTTTGTTTTAGTTTATCAGTATTTTTCTTAACTTTTCTTAATGTTAACATGAATGTTGAATGTTTTTTGTTTTATGACATTTTATGTGTTAAGACATGTATGTTTTGTGCGTGTTGTAAACGTAATCGTAATCGTAGATTTTAATCCTTTTTATTCAAACGCATAACATTGAGTATATACGAACAAAAGCACAATTATTTACAAGAAAACAGAATATTTACATTCAAAGACATAGCAAAATGGTTCGTAGTCACAATTCCTTTTTTAAAGATTAAACTAAACAGAAAACTAGTTGCCATAATCTCAACTAATTTACCAAACGATAAAACATGATCAAATAAACTAAAACAGGAAATTGATAATATAATGGCAGTGGCAACAGTGGATCTTCCTGCTGTCTTTGATGTGCCGTACACCAGTTTGTGTAGGTAGAAAGTCGATGAGGTTAAAAGTAAATAAATATTCCACCCAGAATAAAAAAGAAAATCTATAGCATTAGAAAGACTAACATCATGTTTTCTTTATAATCATAATTATATATGATTAATATATTAATAATTGCTGATGTCATAACTTAATGAAATATTCAAGGCATGTAAACACACACACAAAAAATGTAAATCTATAGCTGTTAGAAATGAAAGTCTTTCTCTAATAGTTATTTTTTCTTCCTCATGCCACAGGGTCCAAATTCCTGTGCAGTCAGGTGACAGCTCCCATCCGTAGCGAAGACGGAGTGATATGCATGTTTATCATCAACTTCGAGGACATCACGAACGCCCCCTACCGGGATGCAGCGGTATCTCCTCTTCCAAGTCCCGCCAGAATCCGTGAGTGATTATTTGGTTACTTGCCCTTTGCTCATTAAAGGAGCGATCTCATTAAGAAGAACAGTGATATTTCTTATTGTAAGTAAATTCTTTAGCAGTGGAGAAACATGGATCTTTGAAATGTCTTGTCTGTTGGAAAGATACCAGAAGTAGATAATGGAGAGAGATATAATCTAGAAATGAAAAATTACAGAATCAAAAAACATGCCCGTATGTACTATAATTGGTTCAAAAATGTGAATAATAGTTTATACTGAGGATTCAAATGGATTATTGATGAAGTGCTTTAATAAGACGATTTGAAGTGTGAAACAGTGATATATTTAAACGCATAAGGACGATTTAAAATATTCATTAATGTTTTACAATTAAGATGCAAGTAAAAATTATTAAAGATGTCAAACCTTAATATAACGGTTTCTATGCATTCTTTTGAAATATTTGGCGAAAAGGGAATAATGTTGTATTTGAAATATTGAATCTATATTTCTCAACTAAATAATATACTTTCTGAAGTTCTCAAGGATGATTAATATATTTATAAATGTATTTATAATTAAACGATTTTTAATAACTATGTTTGATTGAGGAAAACTGTGTTTTTGGATTTCAGTGCAGAAACATCACCATAAATATTCAATATTAAACGTGATCGAATGTTTTGGCTCACATACAAATAATATTGATTATATTATTCACGAAAAATATTTATTAACCATTTTTATTACTTGCTGCATCATTATTTTCCTGGTTAATAAGAGTGATTCGAGAAAACAAAAAGTTTTATTTTTTTGTGAAAACAGATTTATATGACTTTATTCAGCCATTATTTCCTGTTGCACTTATGCAAAGATTAAAGAAATTCACCCAGTTTTTAAATTACCAATGCGTTTTCCATTTAAATATATTCAATTCAGTTCTTAGTAAACATGTTGTTATTTTTCTTAAATTTGCGATATATAGTATGTAAGGTATCAAAATTCTTGAAAACCCTGCTAGCGTAGATAGATCCTTTCGTCTACCTTCTTGGTGCAAAAGCTACTGTAGGGGAAGGTGCTGTACCTCGGTCACTTTTTTTCACTTGAAAAAAAGGGGTCAAATCAAGTCTAAAACACGCTTTAGAAACATCAGGAATTCAGCTTTTTAATCCCCTTTAGTATTTCTTCCAACTTATCGCGTAGAAATTTAAAATTTAAAAAGAAAAGTCATTTTATTTTTTACCAAAGTACAATACTACGTTGTACCTTGGCCACCCTTTGGTGTACCTTGGCCAGGCAGCAAAATGTGTCATTATCAAGCGTGAATTTAGTACAACACTAAACTTTTCAAAATCATTGCACGATATATAGCTGGATATGATAGATGAACTATATCACAACTGTAAAAGGATATTGCTTTTCTTAAAAATATGTAGATACCTAGTTAGAAACATTTGTTTGCGCAAAAGCAAGTTATATATTAATGATTTTAAAATTCTTCGGACTAGGAAAAAACTACTAGTCTTAAAAAAAAAAGAGTCATAAAAGAAAATTCACAGTGTAACTACTAACCGCCTTCGTCGACCACCTTGGCGGTCGAGAATATTGTTCTGTTTCATTCAGCTGAATCCGTGATGCATAATTTAGTATTCATGGTTCTCTTAAAAAATTTTTTACCTCCCAATTTACTTAATATCTGAGAGATTAATATTTACAGCTTTCTAAAAAAATTAAAGCATTAAAAGTAAAGTAAAATTCATTACGATTTTGCCAAAGAACATGAAAAAATAAGGAGAATCTTCATTCCTTATCTTTCAACAATAGAAGAGAAACATACAAATGAATATTTATAAAAGCAATGAAGACGGTTTGAGTTGATTGCAACAAACAAAAGCATTGTTGTAAATTATGCATAAAAATATTCTTTAAAATTGATAAAATTAGAAAATAATTCGGACTTCAATTTCATTGACATCATTTAAAAGACAATTTTTCAATTTTGAGGTGTTGTAAGAATTTATTTTGAGATATGATATTTTTGAAACTTATCTGCAACAAACGAAAAAAAAAAATTTGCTCTGTTTTTGATCAAATCAAATTCTAATTAAGTATTCGAAAAAATCTCTCCACGGTGCACAAGGTATAATTGTTCCAAATTTTGCAGCTCTAGATCCAGGCGTCTGCCCTGTAGAAGGCCAAGACACATAGAAAAACACAGATACACGCATTCTTCTTTATTATTAGTAGCGTTAATAGAGCAACAAAAAAATTCTTTATATAAATTTAAAAAAACAACAACAATTCTCCGAACTAGGGATAAAAACTAAACTAATAAATGTTATAGTTATAAAATGAAACTGGAAATTTATATTAGCCTCGGCGATAAATTAACGGTACAGTCAAAAATCATGACAATAGCTATGACTTTTATATTGAAAACATATTCAAAATCTGCCTATGAAAATACATTTTATTTCTGTGTTATGAATTTCACTACAGCTTTTTCATATGGCAGGCCCTTAACCATCCCGAATAATGGTATATGTGCTTATTTACGATAAAAAATTATCTAAAACCCACTCTTTGATGTTGATACAACACTGCTCTATGCTGTTTACTGGTGGCCAAAGTACAATACGATGCACTTGGCCGAGGTACATCAGCTCCTCTCATACTATTTATTTAACTCTAAGCTAATTATTTATGTTTTTATTGATAAAAAATCCTTTCAATGTGTGTGTCAGTTATGGAACTAAAAGGGGAACAGGTGAAAAATAAAAAAAAATATTTTTCTGGAAAACAGGAAGAAAATTTAACTCCTCCAGAAGCTTGTACTGGCATCCGATATATTGTTGCTTCACTTCAGTTGAAAACTTTCAATCCGAGATGACCACGTGCAGGTGTGCCACTCTAAACTAAACACTTTGGGCGTGGAAACAAAATTTCTCTACACTTTAGTTCTGTTATATCGACAATTGGCGAGGTACAACACTGGTCAAGGTACAGCATCTTCCCCTACTTTGTACCCGAATCAAAACATTAGAGAAAATAGACAATATAATATAACTAGAATGCCTGTCACGAAGTACCTATTTAACGGTTAGAAGATAAGGGTTCTTCATGCACGAAATCAAACATACTTGTTGTTTGATGTGCATTTCTGTCTATGAATATTAATCATGTTTATAATGTCAATATAAAGTTTAGCAAAGTTACGCTGGAAATAAAGATACAAAGAAAAATATTTTCTTTTCCTGCATTGTTAGAGATCTTTCAGAAAATAATATAAACTTCGTTTCCCAGGATGCATAGCTTCGTCAAATTTTACCGAAAAATCTCAGAGAGATTTTTTAAAAATTCAAACTTTTATTGAATCTCTTTTCATCATATCTCCAGTTATGAATAAAGGAATGTTTGTTTTATTCTTTTATATTTTAATTCTAAAAATTAAACATAAATATATTTCTTATTATATGAAATTAATTTTTTCTCATCATTTACTTGCAATTATGTGAGATAAACTTCATATTGCTTCTTGGATTTCATATTTTTATTTAATATTTTTACTATGCATTAACACCTATAGCAAAATTTAATGAATATAACTTTAATATTTATTAAATATTAAAATTTATATACAAAAATTAATATAACTTTCCTTTTTCCTCACAGTCTGTGTAATTAAAAGGAAAGTTATATCTATGAAAGAAAAAAGTAATTGGGCAAGACATACAATAAGTAAACAATACTTGTAAATATAACAAGACAAATATTGATCTTCTTCTTACACATAAAAAATCTTTACATCTTCAGTAAGATGCATACCTTTCAGCAATCTTAAAAATCTTTCTGATAAAACTTTTTCCAAAAATAGCACAAGACACTTCTAGTAAGTGATGTGATATGCATTAGTTTTTTATGTGAGATTTTTTATCTGCATTGTTTAAAAGAAAACAATATACGGAATCTGTAATTTCATTTTTAGAAGTGTAAGCTGCTGTTACACTTCATTTTTTTGATGAAACTTATCCAAAAATGTCTCCTTTTTGCTTTGAAGTTGTTAAAGGATCTTTTTCAAAATTTTCGAAATTTTTAAAGGAAAGGAAAGGAAAAAAATTGTCTTAAAGAAAAAAATTAATTTCTTTTTTATTCATCGTCATCTGGTAAATACTATATTTTACGAAATTTAATTTAGGAAAGTGATAGAAACGTTAGAATATTTTTCTACGTTGCCTAAGTTCCTCTGAAAGTTAAAAATAAAATTATTTGAATCACAAGAACGATGATATTATAATTAATTTAATTTATTTGTCAAGGATGTAATTTCAAATATTCAAATCTATTGATCAGGACAAAATTTGTCGGAAAGATAAACATTTTGTCTGAAATAATTCAAAATAATGTTTACATCCTGTTGGAAATCTTTTCAAATGAAGTTTTTCTACTTTTTTGTTCAAATATTCACTACATAAATGTCTGACGACGGGAAGTATTTCCCTTCGTATGTTTCCACATGTAAAATAACATTACAACTTTACAAAATTGCTTGCACATTGTTTTCTTAAATGTATTTCTTTTTTTAACAATTTTAATGTTTATGTAGCAGGTCCAGTAGCATTACTAGAACAGATGATTCATTTCTTTTTATTTATACTTTTTGTTAAATGATTTTTGAAGTAATATATATTTTCTTTCAGCTTTATTATTGCATTGTTCCCTAGAATATAGAGATTTTTGTGTTTATATCATTTATAATTATTCATTGCAAAAATAATTAACATATCAGTAAGTATATTATATATTTTTAACATTTGTAGAAATGATGCATTGTAAATGAAAAAGAAATATTGTGTTCTTAACATTAAAACTTATTTATTTGCTACGGTACGTTCTTGAAGACGTGTATACTTCTTCAAGAAAATTGTTTCTGAAATCTCTTATTTGGGTTTTACATGCAAAGCGCAGCCTTCCTAACATATTTCATTTCGATCAAGTAATTAAGACGATTTCATTTTAATACATGCAATTAATTATATAAAATAATTTCTACATTTGCAAATATTTTATAAAATAAAATACTGATCAATGTGACGATCAATAAGAAAAAAACCGTATAAAACGATTATCTTAATACAATAGGAAATACTGAAAAAACAGAATCAAGTATATTTCCTGAATATATATTGAATTTAATGGACGTTATTAGGTTTCTTTTACTTTATTATAGAATTTTTTGAACATTAATAGCAACAGTTTCTTTAAAAAAAATTTATTGTCATTCTGACATACACAGGGTTCGCACTTCAATAAGGGCCACCCCCCTTTAACTTCAAAACAACGGCAGCTTTAGTCATGAAAGAACTGTCTAGGTATAGTAAAATGTATAAGCGCTATGTGATGAGACAACTTACAACGCCGCCTGGTGGCAAACTTCGGAGTTAGTGTTCCTATCTCGGAAACACTTCAAAATAGAGGGAAAATGTCAATTACAAAGTTTTAGAGCGCCATCTATTTAGTACAAAAAAGCACCTTGTGCATATTAATATGAAAAACAGAACGCTTAAATTTCACATTTTTCTTGTTTGCGATTTCCGTAACTGTGATGTCACAAAACTGGTTGAAAAGGAAAAGAAAAAATTAGTTATCACAAAGGATACATTTATTCCCGGTGTTCAGAGTACTCTCCGTCACCTACAATATACATTTGAGACACTGTTTGAATTTCACTTTGCACACGTTTCAGCATGTAGGTGACGCGCTGGCACATGCAACAGTAATACGTCATCCAAGGTCCTACAATGTTGTCGGAAAGGTCCATACACCTGCTGTTTGAGTTATTCTCACAGGAAAGTATAAAGGGGTCATTTTTCCCCCCGAAAAATAACATTTTCGCCTTTTGTTCATGTCTTGTGAGGTCGTAATTTTGGAAAATGCAAATAAAAAGATGTGCATTTTAAGTGTTCTGTTCTTCGTAAGCGTTGTTCTTCGTATTAATGTACACAAGATGTCTTTTTGCACTAAATCGATAACAGTCTGCAACTTTGTAATTGACATTTTTCCTCTATTTTGTACCGTTTTCGAGGTAGGGACGCTAACTCCGAAGTTTGTCACCAGGTGGCGTTCCAAGTTGTCTCATCGCATAGCGCATAGATGTTTTACTATACCTAGACACTACCTTCGTGACTAAAGCTACCGTCGATCATTCTGAAGTTAAAGTGGGGTGGCTCTTATTTAAGTGGGAACCCTGTATATTTATACTACTACATCTGAGTAAGCTTTTCCTTTAACATGCCTGGAGTTGAATAATCAATATTTTTTAATAAAATGCAAACTTTCACTTATTTCTGTTTTCGAAAAACATCTTTCAAGCATTATTTATGAACAATTGCGGCACTCGTTTATACCAACTTCTGACATCCAGTAAAAGTTCAATATATATATATATATATATATATATATATATATATATAAATCTGAATTCGTCTAAACTAAATAAAATGAATATTGTCGGAGAGAGAGAATATATATAAGAGACTAATAAATCAAAGAAAATAAATTTTATGTGTACTTACTGTGCTTTTTTTAAGTGAATCGTTGGAAGGCTGGGCTGCCATAGGTAAGGACATTGCTGAATTAACACTTTACACTGTTTCAGTCCTAAACAGGTTCCCTGCTTTATGGCGCCTCGTACCACGAAGCCGACTGAAGCCGGGACATGCCAGAGAATTACCGCTGAAAGGCTGCGAAGGTTCTCTATCAATTACGTACTCTGAGCTCTCTCACTCACAGTCAGCACGCTGCTAACAGAGAGCTTTTCCACACTTGCCTAACTAACATCACTAACGCTAGAGATAGTTGCCTCTATAACACGTTCATTCCTAACCGTCTGTCTAATTCCATTTTTAATATATACCAAAATAAACCAAGATAATTCATATTCCCAGTCCAAATGCCATATTTGAAGATAACGCACAAACTAAACGCGTAGTTCAGCTTTTTGAAAATTGAACGCATCTTCAAAAGTTCAAAGCATTCTACGAAATTAGTACCGTTACTTCTCATTCGATGACGATTGTTTGAAATATAAATCAATATTGTTATGATTCCTATGATGGTTGCTCCATCCGAATGCTTAAATAGAAGATTTTTGGTAGTTGTCTTAACTTAAAATCGGGTATTTTTAGTTTCTTCGGTTAAAATACCAGTTTAATTACATTTTTTGCAGGCAGTTTCTATTTATTTAAATTTTTGGCAGCCAAGTTTTCTTTTATTTGAATGTCTAATAGAGTGGTTGACTTTTGTCATAATATTTTTCGAATTTAGAATATGTTAAGAGTCTAAATTATGTAAATTCCTTGTTAGTAATGCGTCTGAATGACCAGAAAGCTAGAACTCTTAGAAATTTTCCTAATATATTTGATAATACACAAGCGAATACATTTGAGTTGCTTATTTTCTTATAATACAGCCGAAATTTTCAAAAAACAAAAATTATATGAAGATCTTTGCGTTCTAAAATTAGTACAATAACCAAATATGTCTACGAAATGAATCTTTCTGGATATACATTCATTAGGAAATTAAAAAAACCTCAAATCATTGAATTTGAGAGCAGGTTTTTCTGTTCAAGTTAAAGAACATATCTGTTCATCAGTTTCATTTCGTAACAAAAGATAATTTTGATTTTATTCATCGCGTATTTAATATAACAAGAAAAGGAAAATTTATGTTTTACTCTGCTTGTCATAATTCAGCTACCATGCTTCAACTATTGATGCTTTGCACTGGCTTTTCTCTTAGACATAGTTGCCTCATTAACAACAGTGGATGCAGCATCAAAAAGGTGTCATCCACGTACACACAGCACCCTACTGGCTTCCACTAGAATAGAAACTTCTTGGTGCCAGAGGAAGAGTCTACTTCAATACCACTTCTGCAAGTTCTTTCTGCTTTGCACTGCCTTTTAATAGAAATAGTTGCCGCGATCCGAAATTCCTTTTGACTATCCTTTGGACACGAAACATTAAATCCAACCTAATAACTGCTACATTGCTTGCCATGAATCGTGTGTTGGAGTTAACTCTAACATGTAAAAAGATATTGTGTATGGTTAATGATATTATAATATTGTAACATTATTATGTTATTTTTTAATTATGTGGATCCAAAAAAATATTTTCTTGTGAAATAACTTTTGTATGCTATTTCAGGAATAAGCGTATTTTTCTGTATTTTTGTTAATTTTGCTGATGGAAAATTTCAGTTGAATAGGGCATTTGTTTATTTATTTTTTAATTCGTGTGTAAAATTTATCTTATATAATTTCTATTCTATGGAAACTTTTGAGGTGACAAGCCATAAAGTTCCGAGCAAAATTGTTTTCTTGCATATAATTTTTTAAAAGTTCTTTATCAATATTGTCTATTTTATTGTTTTCATTAAGAAAATGCATTTAGCGTTGATTTAGAAACAACTTGAGTAAATGATATTAAAATGCTGGGAGCTTTAAAAAAACTGATTAATTTTTAAAATTAGTTACTAATTTTTTTTTCACCTGGTAGATTTTATACAGGGTTTCCACACTTATCGTGGCCCAGTAGCTAATTTCTAAACCATTAGCGATAGACATATAATTCCAATTGGAAAAGTACTTCAAATGAAAGGAAAAATTATATGTTTTTCTGAGTGAATAAATATATTCCTGAAAAATTACGAAATCTAACTTTTATACAGTCCCCCGGTGTTATCAATCATATTGAGTAAAATAATTTATTCACTCTAACATTTAAAAAAAATCCTATTCTCCTGCGAATAAAACTGACGGAGTTATGAAACTTTGAATTTCACTGACTTAGACCAATTTACACCATTTCAATAGCCGTCTCTAAGAAGTTCCACCCATCAATGCTCAGCACTTGCTCGAAGAGGCCGCTGATTGGTTAAAAATCGTGAAATTCGAAGCCCCATAACTCATTCAGTTTTAGTCGCAGAAGTGTGAAACTTTTTTTGTATAAAATATCAGAGTGTCAAAAATATTTTACTAAATATGACTGATAAAACCGGGCGACAATATAAAAAATTAGAATTCGTAACTTTTTTAGAAATGTATTTATAGACTCAAAAACATAAAATATAATTATTCCCTTCATTCAAAACATTTTTCCAATTCGAATTATATGTCTATCTCTAACGGTTTATAAATTAGCTATTGCACCACGATAAGTGTGGACACACTGTATATCTATAATGGGACTTTACTCGACTCTTGTCAATTCTTCACTCGTTATGTAAATACCTCTTTGGAATGTGAATTTAAAGACTTCCTTACATTATCAATTACATTTTAATTCTAATGGTGATTTAAAAATATGCCAAAATTCTTCATGTATATTTTGGCTGGTTGAATATGAGGCCCAGATAATAAATTATATTACTAAAATTAAAAACTAGCATATTTGACTTGTGTAATAAAATATTTGAAGAATCCTGAAAGATATATAGCTTTTATTTTACTGTTTTTTTAAATAAATTTTTCTTTTATGTATATCCTAACAAATTGGCTATGATTTGTATTAAAAATATATAAGAAATAAGCCTACAGGAATATAGCTATGTTTGATCCTAATAGTCAAACATGCTGTCGGAATGTGTCAAAAACTTTCTGCATTTTGGTTATTTCATCATTTACGAAGTTATTATATAAAAGACTATAAGAAGATTACTAGTATGACTTATTAATTATTTATAATTTCTTATACTGTCTGGTTTCTGTCTGGTATAAATACGTAATAGATTAAAGGCATTTTTTTCCATTTTACTCTCATTTATTTGCATATAGTACATTCACACACGAATATAAACGGTAAAGCGGGAGACATTTCCGCAGGCTCAATCAAGTTAAAAGTATCTCGGGGATTCCTGAAGCGAAAACCATTGTTTATTTTAAGGATTTACCGGTTCTATAAGCAAGTCCATACTAGACTGCAACATATTATTATGCACTATTTTGTAATTATCATTTACTTATTGCCAGCACTTTGTTGATAAGCTATTAAAAAATTGTTATTGAGAACTAGAAGGCTTACATGCCGACTCATATATCAATTTTTTTATGGAAAATGTTTTCTTTCCTGTAAAGCCAAATTATTAAAAATCAAACTCTCGTTGCAATTTTTAATTATGGGACTAGTTGATGATTTATATGCTCACCATTTCAAAAAAGGAAATGTTCTCCCAAGAATAAGTTTCCTGACGAACATTTTCTTCAATTTTGTTGTCCCAACGCACAGAGCAATTTGTTTTCTCTCGCTATTAAAGACTTTGAAAGAATATTTATCATTCATCATCAGATATATTGGTAAAGTATTGATTTACAGTTTATTCATAAAAATTAACATTCAAGCATTCTGTGGTAATTAATTCTAATACACTTTTCTGAAGAATTCTTTTAAACTAGACATGTATTAACAAAGATTAAAAACCAAAGTATCAAATGCATTTTACTAGTTTTCATTTAATGAAGCTTCCCAATTACGATTCCCCTTTATCTGCATGCAGATCGCTGGAAGAAGATGAAATTGAAGTTTTCCGGACGACGCACACAAACAGAGGACCAAGAACTGACCGCCGAGTCGCCCGATTCCATCCACCAACGTTCCAGAACTGTAACTGTAACCTCCCAGAAAGATGCCGATTCCCAATCCACCAGAGGAGACTACGCAGCACCCCGCGTTGCCACCACAGCTGTAGACGTCGAGAGTGACAGCTCCCGGAAGCAGTTCAATAGTGAGTGCCTCCCATTACCTCAGTCATTTGTAAAATTTGGCTTATCTTTTAATGAGCATCATATCATTTTTGCCATTCCAATCACTTAATCCAGTTCTGCAGATTCTATATGAAAGCTATGCTCTGATGGTGTCTTGCTGACAAGTCGAGAAGTTCCATGCAGATTATTTGCCATCCAAGCTTTCCTTTCCAGTGCATTTTAGAACTAGTTCTACTGTCCAACTTTAAGAGATGCTTCGTATGAAGCAAGCGATTTTGGGACTAGTTGTGAATTAGAGGATAGTAAAATTCAATTAGCTGATAATTTCCTGCTTTACAACAGACTCTCTCCAACAATAATAGCTAGCATGTTAAACAACTTAACATGTTCAAATCTTAAACAAATACAGGGTGGTCCAGTGGGTTTAGTTTGAAAAACAATCTAATAGATGGCGCTAGCTTTGAGCAGTTCAGACCAAACTTGGTGCACATGATCATCAGAGTGGGCAATTGTATAGGTGTGTGTTTCGTTAGCGAGCGGTGAGTTTAAGTGCATAAGTAAGTGATTAGCAGAAAATAATCGTCGGCTCGCTCTTTCGCTTCGTCTGTGGCCACAGAAGAAGTGGCCGTGGCTATTGCTTGTTTATCGTTTTTCCCCGATCTAGTACGTTTGAACTTGTCATACAGCCTACAGAAGAGGATTGAAGCACAACAACAAACGCGGATTGGAAGAACAAAACGAAGTACTGTGAAAACTCGAAAATTGGCTACCATTTTTTTTCCGGCCAGTTCTTTTTGCGAAACTCCTTCCGCCATACCCGTTGCACTTCCTTAACATTTTCATGGCATTTGGCCATTTCGATCTCAATAAACACTCGAATATCTGTTGGATATTCATTCATTTTCGCTTGTGATAATCACAACTGACCAACACACTTAAATACACCGCTCGTTAACGAAACACACACCTATACAATTACCCGCTCTAATGATCACGCGCACAAGTTTTGTCTCAACTGCTCGAAGCTAGCGCCATCTATTAGATTATTTTTCAAACTATACCCGCTGGGCCACCTTGTATATTAGAACGAAAAGCCTGGTTTGGTAAAGTACTCGGCCTCTGGTTATGAAGGCTTTAACTGTTTTCTATGTTATTGTTCTTCCCCAGTATCCATTTTTCAACATTGGTTTGACCGAAATCGAAAAGACATTAGATGTTTATGATTTTAGTCTGCTTAGAATAGAAAAATTTTTCCCCAGCGCTTTGCGTAGAGGCATTATTTTCCAATTATTCTCAAATCCTTCATTCCTTTATTTTAAGTTTTATGATGAAGTTTTGGTATAGAATGTTTATGAAGAGTCAGTTTATAAAACTTAAAAATCTAATTAAAGGAAATACCATTGTTAAGGAAACTTTCGTGCAAAGTCTAGAAATATTACTGAAGGAAAATTAATGTTTTGTCTTATAGATTATCACAGTATTGAATGAAATTATCTGCAATATCATCGTGGAAAAATAATAAATAACACAGGGCAATCATGTAAGCCTGTTATTCATGTGAAGAGGAACGAAAGAAATTTTGTTAAAATATCGCAAAATTATTTTTTAAAACCAATGTCGCTATGGTGAATATCATATTAGAGAAACAAATTTATAAATAATGAAAATATTCGACAACACCATACGTAAGGCTTGGATAGTTTTATAAATACTCTAGGCTGACGAATTTCAAAAAACATATTTTTCCTAAAGTATCAAAAGCGAAAGACAGACTATCTTGGAAGGAACTACAATCCGAAAAGAATGTAAACATATTTCGAAATGAAGATCGAATTTCGAACAAGAGATAATCTAATATAGGAATAAACAATAATTTTAAACCAGTTTGAAGCGCAAAAAATGTTGCTGAAAATGATCATGCATATATAAAGTCTTCGGGTGGCGAATATTTGTTCTTCAAAAGAGATATGCAAATAAATCTTTAACGTTCCATGCTCTCAAGACGAAAATAATAAAGTTTAAGGAAATATGGCTTTTAAATTATTTCTCTGGCGTTCGGAGGCATGGCTGAAATATATGGTCAAATTTATTAATTTCGACTTTTTGCTCAAAAATATTTCTACTAGAAGCTAATTATGTACAGAAAATAAGGAATAAGGACATGATTGCTCAAAAAATTTTTTAAGAAAATATCACACAACCAGTGAAGATTTAAAATCTGTTCAAGAAAAATGTATCAATAAAATAAACAACTTTTCTGAAATCATAGGTAAATTTCTTTATTTCATATAAAGATAAATAATAATAATATTTTGCTTTTATAATCAAACTTGTATGCAAATTTTATCGTTATAAAAATTAACATGTCTTAAATTCAAAGAAAGGATTCTGAGAAAATTTTATTGAAACTTCTCATTTTGAGCTTGTGAAACTCATGGTCTTCATTTTAAGATAAATATTCTCTTTCAAATCCAAATGGTTCAGCTTTCAATAATTGGTTTTACAATCATAAAAGATTTGCATTTAAAGGAAATACACACACGAAAAAATTAAAAATTCTGTGCTTACCTTCTGAAAGAAGACAATCGAAAATATCGTAACTAAGAATTGTTTATCAAAAGCCCGTAGTTCAGGAAAATTTGATGAAATTGTAATTCTTTATCTATTTGTTCTACGCGGCTTATACTGGAATATGCAATGGTGCATATACTATTAAATTTCCTAAAGTGTTCTAAACATTGTTAAAAGAAACTACATCTGAGGCCTACTAGCTTCAAAATCTAACCAGTTTAAAAACACAGAAAGGGAAAAAACCATCACGTTTTCTCGTCTGAAACAATGCATGTTATTTTATCCTCTAAATCTTAACACAAAACAAATATTTTATATTTAATATAAAATCATTGAAACTTTAAATTCAGAAGCAATTAAGCAGCATCAGAGCTCCAAATAATTAATGTCACCCTGCTATTTTGATAATAATTAGCAACATGAGCTCATCAGTTGAGTTTGTACCGAAAACAGGAACTTCAATTTCCATCGAAAATCTCAATTTGCTCTAAAATCGGTGTTCATCGGATAATATGATTATATTTTGCATCCTCTTTCTTTCTGAAACAACATACTGTAGAACAGGAAAAAAAACAAGTATAATCTTTTGAAAGTATTTACTCAATACCGTAAAGATTTTTGTTATTATTACGAATTACAATTCGTACTACAATATATTTAGTAGATTAGTGGATATTGCTTCCTACTCATCCTCTTTATCCTTTTTCCACTTGCACCATCATCTGCTGATTTCAGATACGTTTCGAACTCTGAAATCATTAGGTAGTGTTTTTATGGATAGGCATTTTAAATCTAAATGAATTTTTCAAACCTTGCTATAGCAATATCTAGTCAAATGTGACGTCTGTGTCAAAAACTTGTTATCTTTATAACGAGACTTCAGAATCATAAATAAATACTTGAGACGAGACAGCGCAAAACTTCAAAATCCTTTGAACTTAGTAATTTGCAATTCCATGCAGCTAGACAGAAATATGCTAATGCTACTAGCTCAATTGGTGCATTACAGACTTCTTAACATTGCTGAATTTTTCAGAACATGTTTTATATATGTTTTATTTTTATCTTATAAAAATTCCGTAAACATCAGCTAGAGAAGAAAATAAAATCAATGCATTCAATCTCTCTTCTAATTCTGTAGTAAATATTTGCTTATTTTGAATTTTAAAGGATTATGCCATATAAATTATGGAAAATAATAAAATGTTAAAGCTGTGTACCTATTAGCATATGGTACTTAATTGAAATTGTGAACATAACTAATACAAGAGGATTCTAATTGCTTCTTTTTAACAGTCTTTTTCTATAAAAAGAATAGAACTGATTAATCATGGATAAAAATTCTCTCTTGTACTAGATTGTTCCTGAAACTCACAATTTGTTTTTATTTGTCTGGGCAACAGTTCTTAAGAATTATTTTTCACGTGACATATATGTTATATCAAATTGAAAAACATAAATTCAGTGGTGGTTGGTGCAAAAAAACCATATATAAAGAAATCTATTAAGTCGTATCTTTTTTCTTAAAAGAATCGGTGAAATTTATTTGATTTAATAATCTTCTTTCTATAACTATTTTTTACAAAACCCGTGGATTTTTGTAGATTACAATTAATGTGAATTGTAATTTTAAATGCGGGACTTCTGGAATTTTTAAAATTCTTTTCATTAATAGCAATAAATTAAACTTGTTAATAATTTATATTTTCCCATTTAATAATGTAAAATGCACAATCAGAGTGAATTTTGCAGACACATAAAAGCCTTTAAATGGCAACAAATACTAATTAAACTAATAACTGTGGATCAATAAATGGAACTATTAAATTAAATAGACTGTAGGTTTTGACGTCATGAATACTATTACCCTATAAATGAAATTCAAATGCAATTTGATTGTCCATTGTTTGAGAGCACAGAATTTAATTCTTTTAATTCTGAACACAAAACGAAAGAAATCAAGTGATGAAACATAATTTTGACTTGTGTTTTAACAAAAATCTTTCATAAAAAGGAAATTAACACTGTCTGCGGAATCATATTTTATTAATTGTGATTTCAGTAAATTTTTTCATATGTTTGATTTTATCTTATTAAAGCTTTTATTCAATTTCCTTCAAAAAGTAATTCAAACAGCTGTATTAGTTTAGAAGGCAATGCAAAATTATTATGTTCGGCGATTATATTTTAAAGTATTTTTATTTTTCTAAATAGCACTCCTCATACTGACTTTCTAGAATTCTAAAAAACGGGTATAACTATGTAAATGGAATGGCTTGTTTAGGACATATGCTACGTTTAAAGTAAAAGATCCTATTAGTATGAATAATTGTCGGTTATTATTAAAACTAACCGCTGTTATCTACACTATTAAAACTCGAAAGCAAACACACGTATGTTTGCTAGCCTATCTTCTCACGAACCGCTGAAAGCAGAACCATGCCAAAAGTACCAAAAGATGAAAAATAATCCATGGAATACATCGACCATTTAAATTCCGAAATAACAATTAGTTAAAAAGATATTAATTGAAAACGTCAAAATGAATGAATTAACGTGCTGCCATATATTGGTAGCATGGTGAATTCATTCAGGGCGGATTCTTTTTTTCCCTATTATTAGTTTTCGCATCCGGTGTTGCATTTTTTTTTTTTTGTTCCTATAACCATGTGACAATTTGTAAATGAATGACATATTGCTTCGCCATCTATCAGCAGCCCTAATCTTTCACATTCGATGTTCTTGCATCTGGTTTGTATAAAAGGTTTTATTTTTTTATTTTTTCAGCCAGCTTCAGAGTTTTGATTTATAAACACCGGAAAAAAATCGTTTTTTCATGGTGTTTCATTTCGCAACGTTACTGTTAAAAGGTGATAAAAAGACTAGATTTGAAAGGATTTTTAAGTTTGTTGGGAAAAATATTTATTCTTTTTGAGCCGTATTTTTTCACTCCATTATCTTTGAAATACGGGAAAGAAGAAGAGATATGTTTCTGTTATTTAATTTATCAATTTGGCTTACTATTTTTATCCGCTTCTGTTTTTAATTTCGTTTTATTTTCTTTTGCAGAACAAAATTTTATGCTCTCTTGTTTTAATTTATAAACATTAGAAGTATAATTGTTCATTTTGAAGTCGTATTAATTATTATGCGGTTTATTGTTTAAATGTTTAGAATAAATTTTCTTTTTCCAAATTTCTTGCATTTATGCAAATCATACTGTTTTAAGGTAGTAAAAAGGCTGGAATTGAAAGTTTTAATTCAAGAAGAGAGAATTCAAAGGAGATTTACATTTGTTGCGGAAGCTTAGTGACAATATTTGAAGGACAAAAATAGAGGTGGGCATATGAAAAAATATGGATCCCGAGTAACGCAGGGTTATTGGCTATAAAGTAATTGACATGCTAAATTTAAAAATTTTAATTCAACAATATAGGATTGAGAGGAGATTTAGGTTTTTTTGGGAACGTTAGAGACACTATTTGTAGAAAAAAATAAACCGGAGGCGTACATATGAAAATAAGGTAATAAAAAGACTAGATTTGAAAGGATATTTACGTCTGTTGGGGAAAGTAAGTGACAATATTTGTTGAGAAAAACGGAGGCGAAAATATGAAAAAATATGGATCCGAGGTCTCACGTGATCACATTTCTTCTCTCAGCCAGGGAATGATGCATTATTCGAGATAGCCCATGCAACGCCGGGCCTCTCAGCTAGTTATTAATAATTACTGATTAAAAATCAGTTTATTATTAATAATAGACTGTTTTTATTGATATTCACCACAATTATAATTAATAATAGCGATTAATCGCATTGACTGCAATATACCTAGTACTCGGTTTCAATTTTATTTGTCATGAAAGGTCTTCTCATTTAATTATTCTTATTTTCTTCAGTTGGAATTCATGTAAAGTTGGCAAAACCAGCCATCTTAATTAAATTGCTAATAAAAAAGAAATGTTTCAAATGTATTTTTCAGTTCAAACAGTTAAAGTTTCTTATTAATTTTATACATTTTCATTTAAATGGTTATTTTTATTGAAGTAAAGTATCTCAGAGAATGAGAGCTGCTTTTGTTTGGTTTGCAAGTAAATTCAAGAGCAAATAGTAAATAAAAATTATGCATTTTAAAAGTATTTAGCAAACGAATGAAATACGATAATATTAAGCATTCAGAAACTTCTGCTGTACATAAATCAAAATTTATGTTTTACAAATTCAAATTACATTTTATTATTGTATTCAATGAGACCAATGTAAACCAAGAATTCCACTTAAAAGGAATACGAATTAAGTTTAAGAAATATCCAGTTATATGCGTAAGTTTTTAAATAACTAGATTTGTTTGCTCTTCTGATAAGATTCAAGATGGACATTTCTGATTTATTTCAAAATGCTGCAGAAATACGCTGATTCCCAAACATTCAGAAAAATAAAAATAAAATTCTTTATCTCTCTAAAAAAGAAACAAATCCATATTAAATTTCAATACGTCACTAAAAATAGATCCTTATTAAAAATTAAACATATAAAATTGGTCTCTGCAATTTTAATTAGAAATCTGCATAAATATACTTGCGTAAGGACGTAGGTTTTATTCTGATAATGAAACGAGGAATATGGAATATCCGATTCTTTACAATTGCAGGCAACGTTAGTGGTAACAAGAAGATATATAAGTCCATCCATATATAATAGAAACATCTAAATCAATTGATAATTGAAAGACTGTTCTAGTAGATAAGGCAGATTTAGTTTGCAAAGCGATGGCAGACGCTGCTTCATTTGGAGAGAATCTGGAACATGCTATTCTCCGCGTTTCTGCAAGATATTCAAGAAGAAGAGGAATTCCTGTGAGTTGGGAGGTATATCTTTGGGTGCACTTTCAGACCTCCATGTCTTTCCAGGGGAATCATAACCACTAAAGTTTATGCAGATGAGACCCTTGGGTGCACTTTCAGACCTCCATGTCTTTCAGGAATCATAAACCATAAAGTTTATACAGATGAGACCCTTGGGTGTAGTTTCAGACCTCCATGTCTTTCCAGGGATAATCATAACCAATAAAGTTTATACAGATGAGACCCTTGGTGCACTTTCAGACCTCCATGTCTTTCCAGGGGAATCATAACCACTAAAGTTTTTACAGATGAAATCTTTGGGTTCACTTTAAGACCTCTTTGTCTTTCCAGGGGAATCATAACCACTGAAGGTTATAAAGATGAGACCCTTGGGTGCACTTTCAGACCTCCATGTCTTTCCAGGGGAATCATAAACACAAAAGTTTATACAGATGAGACCCTTGGGTGCACTTTCAGACCTCCATGTCTTTCCAGGGAAATCATAAATACAAAAGTTTATACAGATGAGACCCTTGGGTGCACTTTAATCCCTCCATGTCTTTCCAGGGGAATCATAACCACTAAAGTTTATACAGATGAGACCCTTGGGTGCACTTTCAGACCTCCATGTCTTTCCAGGGATAATCATAACCACTAAAGTTTATACAGATGAGACCCTTGGGTGCATTTTCAGACCTCCATGTCTTTCCAGGGATAATCATAACCCCTAAAGTTTATACAGATGAGACCCTTGGGTGCACTTTAAGACCTCCATATCTTCCCAGGGGAATCATAACCACTAAAGTTTATACAGATGAGTCCCTTGGGTGCACTTTCAGACCTCCATGTCTTTCCAGGGAAATCATAAATACAAAAGTTTATACAGATGAGATTCTTGATGCTTTTGTATTCCCTCTAACTCAAAAATAAATATTCATTTAATCCCGTTTGACGAGCTCTAAGCCACACAAACCTCTTATAGGAGGAACAATTTGGTACATGGAGTAAGAAACCATATCTCCAGAGTTGAATCCAATCTAGATTTTTTAAGTACTTTAATGAGATAATTTCTGCTCTTAATTTTCCTCCTGTGATCCTTGCAGGGCTTGTTGTAAGATCAAGGTCCGTTGCTTCCTTGACCTGATACACTGCATAATCGACACAATCAGACAAAGCTGTACGAGCTGTATTGCTGCTTGGGTAATTACACAGCGTATTAAAACAATTTTCCTATACAAAACTGACACATTTAATTTGCAAATTTAAAACATGGTTTAATTTATAAAATAATAATTATATGATAATATATTTGAGTGAGCTATGCCTCATTATGTGTTTTCCTCCTATAAGAGGTATATATCTTTAAGTGTTATTTCAATGTTTTCTAATTTCGGGGGAAACACGGGCACATGGATGACAAGTCGCGGGAGAAGTAAACGGGCATAGTTATATTGTGAGTTAAGTTACTCCACTCTGATGACGGAACGTACCTTCTTCGGGAGGGGTTGGGCCTTGGCCGGTGATGGCTATATTAGGACTCCGACCTCAGTATCCGAGCTGTCATAGCGGCCCTTCTGCAATTGAACCCGAATGCCAAGGCAGGGCGGGAGTAACTCGATTTACGGTGGAAACCATTGTATAGTAAGATTTCCCTGTGTTGGAAACTTCTGTTAAGATTATGTTGTTTCTGATTAAAATTACTGAAGACGTAACATGCTCAAAGGAATAAATGAGACTGTCAACTACAACTATTAAAGTTTAAATGTCCTGTGAAATAAGAAAATTGATTCCTAAAATGTGTCTCTGTAATGATTTTTCGATAAAAAATCAAAAGAAATTTAAGGATTAGCAAACTCTTTCTGTTCAATTACTGCCATTAAAAATACAGTATGAAAATATTAAAAATTTGAATTTAAGAAACAGAAAGAGCATAAAAAAATTTAAATTTAAAATAAAATTCATATTCAGACAGTTTTATATTATTGCAATCCGAAAATTGCGCTAATGCTTTTTACACACTTTTATTTAACTTGAGGTGTTTTATGTTTGTGAAGATGGAGCGTAATTGATATTTCATTCACTCCTTCATGTGCTAGAGTGTTGAAATTTGTACACTTATGTTTTCTCGGTGACAGTGCACTTTTTTTAATAATATTTTCTGAACTTAATCATCAATTAATCAAGTTCTGATTCCATACGTGTTGCGCCACCTTTTATTGAATTTGAAAAAGAAATTGATTTCAAGATTTCATAATATATATAGCAATGAATTAATTATAAATTAGTGATTAATATAGCAATGAATTAATTATAAATTAGTGATTAATATAGCAATGAATTAATTATAAATTAGTGATTAATAAATTAGAAAATAATTTTAAAAAATTTCCAATCTTCAGTTCCCTAATAATAGTAGACTTTTAACCTCCGTTTAGTGTATTCCCAGCTCAGTTCATCCAATTATGGCATTTTCACACTCATAATCAAAAATTAAGTCTTTCATAGACGTTATCATTCGATACAAAAATGATTAGTAATCCATTAACATCTCAAGTACTGTATGGGTTTTTAATAAAATAAATACAACAACACATTCCCAAAAAAGAAAGGGTTCATGGTACAAAATATTACACTTTTAAGGATTAAACTGCTTTATCAAATTTATTATAACACAAAACATATGCCAGTATTTTTATATTTCAGTTTGAATGATCTCACTTCCGAAAATTCGAAGTGTTTTAGAGCAAAAATTGATCCAGTGTTTAGTTTTAAAAAGTCTTTTTGAAATTTCTGTTCTGATTGAAAATAGCTAAAAATTATTTTGCATAGATGAAATATTAATTTCATATATACTGATTTCTATTGAAGCATTAATATAAGTTTTAGACATGTAGGTGCATGCAAGTTATCAATAATTTTGAAAATTGATCCAGTTAGAGATTTTCGATACATCACCAAGATAAACAAAAAAAATTAATCTTAAAGTAAGTCATTTACCACTGCAATCATTGTTTTAAGTCTATCATTTAGAAGGTAAATTTGCACAAAATCAGATTAATTAACCCTTTGACAACAAAACGGCTTTCCGCGCCGTTAAATGATATACATTTGATAGCCCGAACCGTCATTACAAGGATTCTTCTCTTCTCAGTAAGTGAGAATTGAATTAAAATAAGTATTACTTCTGTTTGTTTTATAGTATTGTATTTTCTTTTATGGTATTCTCTATACTTGAAAACTTGCTACAATTTTTGTTCTTTCTTGCATTTTTCTAAAATGTAAACTAATATCTCCACATAAATAATATTCTTCCCTATGTGTGATGTGATGTCTATCTATGAATGCAGTTGCTTTAAAGCATGGTATTGATGTTTGGCTGTTTTTACATTTATACTTACCAATCCTTCATTAAATCTTATATCTACCTCATTTAAAAATGGAAATTGGTGTAATTAATTTTTTTTCAAAATTTTAGTTTATCTGTGAAACAAATAAAAATAAAATTATATTTGGAACATTTCAACATGAATATTATTATTCCAATAAATTATAATAATTAATAATAAATAAATATCTTCTTCTAATCTTCTTAATAAATAATTTCCAATAAGAGTTTTTTATTAGCATTAGAAGGCAAATATTTTTTGTGCCCGATTTTCAAATTTTTACTGAATTATTTAAATCAATTAAATTGAGACATTGCAAGCAACTAAATTTTTCGTTATTCAAAACACTGCGAAAGAGATAAATTACTTTAATTAAAATTATAGCTATTAAAAATTAATATTGTAGAAAATGGGTTGTTTAATGTAAAATGACACGATTCTGCTTTTTGTCGATTTTAAATTGCGCATCTTATCCCTTTTCTGTTAATTTTTTTTTAATTTAAAATTAATTTTTAAAAATCAATTACAAACTTTAAAATTTTATTTGAAGTTTGAAACAATTTTAATGCCTACACTTTTTTTCACTTT
>BGPR01014701.1:0-38534 GCA_013235015.1 Araneus ventricosus
CCCCCCCCCATTTTTATCACTGTCCGGTAATTTTATGGCCATGAATTTGATTTGGAGGGGCAAAACAACTATTTTAACCGTTAAATATCTTCTGAGGGGCTACAGAGGTGAAAAGTTCTAAAATATGAACATTTGTAACAAGGGGGGATTTGGGAGGGATTTTCCCCCTTAAATTTTAAAAAAATCAATAAAAATTACCGGTTTTTCTGGTTTATTTTCGCAATTTTTTCACTTATTTTCTACATATTCCAGCTTCCAGCCACCCCTTTTCCTCACCCAAACACCCCACATAATAAAAATATATTGCAACAATTTTGGCTGAAAACAGGTAAGGGGGAGAGGTCCCGAAGCCCTCACAAGAAAGTTTGGAAGATTCACTGTACAACGTTGCCGCTCTTTATTTTTATCACTGTTATGTAATTTTATGGCCATGAATTTGATTTGGAGGGGGGAAAGGATTATTTTAACACAAAAAATTTAAAAATAAAAACATAATATATAATAATAATAATAGATAATATAATATAAAATATAATAAATGCAATTTATAATATAGTACGTTGAATCTTTAAAAAGTTGTCTAATCTGTGGGCCCACGAAAATTCCTTCCTTGATTTTAAACTCACTAAGACGAGGAAATTTAGTTTTCAAAAACTTAAATCCATCACCTGTCTTATCCATTGCTTTCACAAACTGTGTGCTTAATCCGAGTTTGTGTGCAAAAGCGACAACGTTGTACAGTGAAACTTCCAAACTTTATTTTTATACATTAATTTTATTTATTATATATTATATTTTTATTTTTAAATTTAAGTGTTAAAATAATCCTTTCCCCCCTCCAAGTCAAATTCATAGCTGTAAAATTAAATAACAGTGTTAAAAATAAAGAGCGGCAACGTTGTACAGTGAATCTTCCAAACTTTCTTGTGAGGGCTTCGGTACCTCTCCCCCTTACCCGTTTTTAGCTAAAATTGTTGCTATATATTTTTATTATATGGGGTGTTTGGGTGAGGAAAAGGGGGGGGGGCTGGAAGCTGTAATATGTAGAAAATAAGTGAAAAAAATTGCGAAAACAAACCAGAAAAACCGGTCATTTTTATTGATTTTTTTTTAAATTTAAGGGGGAAAATCCCTCCCAAATCCCCCCTTGTTACAAATGTTCATATTTTAGAACTTTCCACCTCTGTAGCCCCTCAGAAGACATTTAACGGTTAAAATAATCGTTTTCCCCCTCCAAATCAAATTAATGGTCATAAAATTACCGGACAGTGATAAGAATGGGGGGGGGGGCGTCCCGAGGAAACGGCGGGTGATGTTGCAAAATGGGGGTCATATTCGGATTCCGGGGGTCATTTTACATAAGAATTTGCAGGAATGGTGTCGGGGCCGATTTTCATGTAGCGCAGTGTAATCAACATAAAAACACGCATTTCTCATCGTTTTTTAGAAGAGCAGAGTATTCTGCATGCCATTACGTTGATTGAAACTTTGGAGTTCGAACTTAAAGAGCTAAAGAAGAACTTTTCTTTTGAGTTTCTCACAGCGCTCTCAAACGAGAGTACTTTCTTTCAATAATTATGAGGAAATGACAAACAACTTTATAGCACCTACAGCGGAATCGTTCCCATTTAACCTTGTTAATTCTATTTTTGCGAGTGGTAACAACGAAATTCGAAATATTTTAACGTTACATATTGATAGGATTGCCATTTTTTAGTTTTCCATGTAAGATATCTAGTCGAAGCATTTAAGATTTCGACTGTAGTGCGGATTGTAAAATATGAAAATTTAGCAAGGAATCCGATTTTGGTACGTTTGTCTATATGTTCGTGACAATTTTGAATGCGGTAGATAAAAACTCTACCACCAGGTACTACGGTCTGGTCTACTAGTTTTAGTAGTAGCACTGTTGATCTATATCATATTTGGATCAAATGCATCAACAGATTGGCAGACGGTTTTTTTGTCTTCCGGTGTATAAGCGAACACGAGAACTCATAATCACAACAAGCAAGATATATGAAATGTGGCATGTGGTCATGACAACAGAATTATGAATCTCGATCCCATTTTAGACCCAATCCGTACAAAAAGAGGTCCAAATGGCACACTCCATTTTCTGTCCCATTCTACGAAGTATCTTCTATACAGTGTAACATTTCTATACTGTTGATATTCACGGTGAGACCGTTCCACTCAAATGGCATGGTAGCACACAATTGAATATAACTGTTCGAAGGTTCAAGTTTAAAAAATAACAAGTTATTTTCTTTAAAAAGTAAGTTTCTTTTCTATACTGAAAACTGCCTCAAAAATTGTCGTTCTAATGCTATGGCCGCACGGCAATGTATAAGTACGCAGTACATGCATAATGGGGCAATCAATGAGTGTCATAGGAAAACCTTCTACAAATCCCTTGCGCCTTGAATTATCGCTAGTCACGAAGCTTAAAGAACTGAAAAAGCACGTCAATTTACCCACCATTCTGGGAGGAGGGGGTCTCTACCCTTCCGTCCATGTAAATACTCAAATTTGTCTGGCAAATTACTATTACAACTACTTTTCTGGAAAGTCCAGATAATTTTTAAAATGTCATCCCGATTTAAGTCGTCCTAAATACCGTTGGTTACTAAATAACTCGGTCCTTAAGCTGTTAAAAGCAAACAATATCTTAGGAAATTCAACTTCTGAGACCGGCTAAATTAAGAATTCTAGTGCATCAAGGAACGGAGTAATTTTTCGTCCATGAAAAAAGACTACAATCATCAGAAATCCGAGAAGAGCGAACGCCCGCTGCTGCGCCATCTTCTGTCAATAAAGAAAGGCTGTCGAGAAAAGAACTTCGCTTTCTCCTCTAGAATTTATAAAAGCTCCTGGAACCGCCTGAATCCGCCCTCTGTCGAACGGGAGGTTTGAGGCGGGATACGCCACATAGGGTTAAAGGCAATGAGGATGAGGATCCTATAGGAAGAAATCAGCATTTTCACTGCCATATAACTGCGTTCTTTCTATATTTGACTGCGGAAATAACGACATAGTTTTGGAGAAATTTCGTCTTCTCATTTGACCACCTTTCTAGTTTTCCTCGGAAAATCAAAAAGCTTTTTAGAGGAATGGTTGCTGCTGCCTCCTAGAACCGGTGATTCGAAACAGGCTTGACACGTGAATTTGGGTTTGTTTTAGTTGAAGTGGTGTCAGCATTCCTATACTATCTTCAAAAAGCATTCGGTAACGAGAACGCTTTCTTTCGAGACGTTATTGAAATTTCTGACTACGAAAGAGAACGAAGTAATGTTTTCTGTCGATATAACTGCTTTTGATCTACTTTTGTTAGTGGTAAGAAGAAGGAACTTTAACGTTCGATATATTTTAAAGATGCATATCGGTCGGACCACCTTTTACTAGTTGTGCATAGAAGCTATTGAGAGGGATGTTTAAGGCTACGTGTTTGAATCGCGTATTCGAAGCAGGTTAGAAATATGAATTTGTGCAATTTTGTTGTGTTTCAGTTGAAATGGTGTCAGAATTCCTATACTATCTTCAGTAACCACAACATCCAGGTGTTCCATTGCATTTCAATTACAATCCGATACGTATTCACAAACAATTTAATGTTTTTAGAATTTTAGTAACCTCTAAAAAATGTATCAGGTTCTGTAATTTGCAGTTCAGCCAAATGTATTAAAACTGAGGAAGAATTTGTAATGGCATGAAAATTATGCATGTTAAAAATTAATACAAATAGTTTAAAACACCGATTTTTATTAGTGTTCTAAAAAGCGGATTGGGCTTTTTTATAATTTCCGTGTTTTTTGTCTTTAATTCTGAATCCATTATCATAACTACTATAGAAACCTCAAATCATATTCTTTCTCAGATACACTGATGTTGGTGCGACTTGGATAGAATCAATGTTTTCAAACCGTTCACATATAATGAAGTCCTGAAAATATTAAAATAGTGCTTTGTCATTCACAATTCACAAGTTTGCAAAATTTCTGATCTCCAGTACATTAGGAAGTGTGTTAAATATGAATAACGAAGTTCCATATTTACAAACATTAAATAAGTCAAGTTGAATAAACGTGTTCAATGAGGGAAAATAGCCAGATTTGTGCAATTACTGAAACACAGTTAAAAATGTAGATTTTTTAAATTTTAATTATCTTTTTTAATTTTTATTAATTAAATTCAAAATTCTTTATCGTAAATCTTATAGGGACTTTCAGGGAATCATTTTTTTAAACGCACTGATAGCTGGTACGAAATGTATGGTATCAGAAAATATTTAAAATCACCCGTTTACTTTCAGTTAAGTTCTGCAATTATTAAAATAGTGTATTTTTATCCTCAATACTTAATTGCACAAAATTTCGAAACTCTAACACAGAAGAAATTGAGTAGGAAATCAATTAGAAAATTATATTTTTACAAATATAAAACAAATCAGGTTAAATAAAATTGCTTAATAAGGCAAAACAATCATATTTTCGCAATTAATTTACAACTGTTGCCACAACATTAATAAATGTTCAAATCTTTTCTGAAAATCTATAAATACAACATTTATAATCGATCCGATAATTGTGCAGGATGTGTAGCTTTCCAATGCAGTCTTAAAACAAATTGTATATTGAAGACGATGCACGCCTGTCTTACAACTGTAAACAGCTTATAACTGAGATTTGCGACTGTCTTTTGCTTAAGAGGCTTTCAGACACACTACTGAAACATGGTTTGAGGCGTCGGTTGGCAAGACCTGGATTAGGCTTACAGATAAAGGAAGTTTAACGGACTTAATGTAACGTGTGGTTTTTTTCGCTCTGAAGATTATTTGTCTCCTTACACTGTGTATTAAAAACACCATGAGGAAAGTGTGTGCTTTGAATAACAAAAATGGAACAGGTTTGGAATGAGCAATATGAAATGAGAATTTCTCTTTCTTTTTAAAGTACAAAGGAAGCATTCCGCAAGGTCTCGGTACGTAAACAAGAACGAAGGGCTTTGAGAATCAAGTCTTTTGAGAAATTCAAAGGACTTTGATTAATGAATCAAGCAACGTTTTCTTCTGATATAACTGTGTTTGATTTGTTTTAGTTAGTGGAAAATAACAACGAGGTTTAATATTAGAGATTTTTTTTTAAAAAATACAGCATCCGTCAGGTGAAAAACATAGTAAATATGGTGTGTGATTTGAATTCTGAAATGAAACAGGGTTGGAATGATAAACATGAAAGAAGAATGTCTTTTCCTTTGTAAGCGTCCTCTCAGTAGGACACTTTCTTTTAAGAAATAGATGAATTTTACTTCCGCTCTATGAATCAAACAGTTTTTATTTCAGATATAAACGTGTTTGGTCTGTTTTTATTATTGATAAAACAACAAGGAACTTTAATGTCTGAGTCTTTTTAAAAATAGCAATATCGGTCAAATTACCATCGTTAAGTGATTTTGTTTGGAAGCTATTGAGAGCAATGGTTACGAATGTGAAATGTAGCAGTGAAAGCAAAGAACGATGGAAATTTGAATTTAATCAATTTAGAAATGTTACGGATAAGATAGCTCGTATTTCTCTCAAGCCTATAATATAACGATATTCCATTGCATTTGATTTACATTCCGATACGTTTTCTCAAGCAACTTTATCTACCTTTAAGCGGACACGGTACCTTCAGAATGTTTTTTTATACTTTAAGCTTTATTAAATAAGTTTTGATAAAAGCTTTGGAATTTTGATACATAACATAACACCACAGCATACCACCCCAACTCGGCGCCTAAACGGTACCCTGTCGGTTGGATGAGTATGTGTGAAACTTTATTCAAAAGCAGAAGCAAAAAAAATTACAACATTAGGATATAAATACACGTGAAAGGGAACCTAATTATACATGAACAAAGAAGAATAAAATAAAAACACATTGAGGATTACAATCCGAGTATAACATAAAAATTTACAAGGGGAGTTATCAAATTTGAATGCAGTGAAAGGGTTGAATGTTTCATTTAGTTACATTTTTTTCATGCGGTTGCAGCTCCATAGTTTGGGGCTGATAGTGGTGTTCGATGCGAGGAAAAAGAAGAATTGAATGGGCTTATAGCGGTGTTCGATGCGACGAAAAAGAAGAATTGAATAACGTATTACACCGGTTATATTAATGAAAATTGTCGCAACCATCCTAAAAATTGTGGGACTGTTTTTTTGTTCTGTCTTGTTATTTATACTGAGGGATCGCTGGAATTGTTACTCAAGGGTTGGCAGTGATGTGAAGGGTGAATTTTTCGAATGAATTACGGAAGAATTGGTGGTGGCTGTTTGATGTTTTTAAGCTAGTGTGCTCTGCTGCTCAACTTGGAATTCTTCGGACTTCTGGTTCTAGGAGGTGAATCTTTGGAAGTATCTATTTCTAGGCAGGAGTATGTGACGGTGTTGTATTTTGACTTTTAATTTGGTCTTCGTTAGTCACCAGGAATGTGATTAAATTATCTATATTTCGTCTTGAGAGTTTTCTGGATAGGGCGCTCTTCCACCAATGGACTATGAATTGTGGGCTTGGTTCCTTGTGGTGATAAGATAAAGTAAGTGGGCATCTCGTTGCGTAGTGAAGGCGATTTCTTATTTCCCCACATCCGCAGTAATCTGTAGGGTGGAGACCGAATCTCTTGAGGTAGCTGGGGAAGGGTCCATGACCAGCGGCGAATTGGATGCATTCTCTGGACCAGTGCAACTGTTTGTTAGATATTTTCGGTATAATGCTGTAAACCGATCTGCCAGTCTCACCATTATCCCACCTAGCTTGCCAACGCGAGAGTGAGAGCTGTAGAAGTTGTTTCTTTAGGAAACTTTTTGGGAATTGGAGGCTGGCTGGAATTCCATCCGTGGTTGTCTCCTTCGCAAGGGTACACATAGGCATAAGGCTATTTCATTGCCTTTTATGCCTATGTGTGCTTTAACCCAGCCGAGCCTGATTCTGGCATTTTCCAGAAGGGTCATTTGTGCCTCTTGAGTGATTTTGCTCTTTACATTAAAGGATTTAAGAGCTTGGAGGCTAGACTCGCTGTCGCTTCAGATGTTGACATCTTCGTTTGCAGTGTTGGCCCACTCGATGGCTGCTTTGAGGGCTAGCATTTCTGCTTGGAACACAGTATTGGCTGGGCTCAGCTTGGCCTTCCAGGTATTAGTGATGGCTTCGTTTACAATGGCACAGAAAGCGCTGCCCGTTTGATCGTTTATCTTTGAGCCATCTGTGTACACTTCAATTGGCGTTCTATTGGAAGGAACTTGTCCCCCATGTGAGATTCTATCTTCCAGGCTAAAAAGTGCAGGGTGTATTGTTGATGGTGGTGATGGCTGTTCAATGAGTAGAAGGATAAGGGCAAAGAAGTATATAAACAAAAAATCGATATTTTGACAGTTTTGGGTAAAGAGTCTCCTTAAACAACATGTAAATTCTGTAATTTAAAGTTCAGCCAGTTGGCTCGAAACTGCAGAAGCAGTTGCTATGAAAAAATGATGAATAATGTACTTATAAAATACTGCGAAACAGTTAGCATAGATTTAGACAAGTAAACTTTTCTGTAAATATAGTTGTATGTGTCATAAAAATCAACAGAAAACACGCATTTCTCACCCTATTTAAAAATAGCAGAGGAAGTAATATGCATGTTCTAAGGTAATAAACACAGAGAGACTTTGGTTCACGAAATGGACTGGCTTATTCGCATACGAACTAAGCATAATTTTCTTTCTTATTTAATGGCTATAATTCTATTTTTTTAAGTGGTAACCACTACGAAATTTCAGAAATTTTAATGATTCATATTGGGCAGATTGCCATATTTTAGTGTTGAGAGGGATGAATACAGCTAGTTCGAAAAAGTTCTAATTTAAATCAGCATAATAAATACACTAATTTGGAACTGTTGCGTATAAAATAGTCGCGGCTTTTGTATTACTACGTAAATTGTCCAGTGGGTGTACGGTGAACGCAGTTAAACAAGTAACTTAATGCAAAATGACGCTTTATTACACGAATATTCCGAAAAACACTTAGCTCAGGTAGCAAGGAAAACAGCACTTGTACAAATTAGCAAAGTAAACAGACAGAAAATCCCTAATAAAAACAACAACAGCGCTATCAAAAGCGCTCGGCGTTTAACAGCTGACCAATTCGCACTGAAAATAGAACTGCAACAAGATTATTTCCCTTGTTTCAGGAGCTCGAACATTTCGACCGTGCTTGAGGTCACATGCAATTTTCCCACAAGAATCTCAATTCCTCGGTTCCTAAGAGAGATAGGGACATAATCCTAGTATTTTTGAATACCCTTATTTTGTCTAGGAAGCTGCCTAATTTATCGACAAGCCACCAAATACTTGCCATGGTCAGAGGGTATCGGCTAGGGTATAAGAAAATCTGTAAATGTCTCTTTCTAAAAATAAGACTAATATGGTAGGTTATCGACATTACATTTTTGTAACAGCATGCTGTCCTTAGTTTCAATAAAAACAAGGGTTCTCTCTTTCACTTCCAGGAGAGTTAGAAGTCTATCCTGCTAGAAATCTCCTTTATTTACCTTATGCTTGGGCCCCATCCAGTTCACTAGCTCGCTACGTAAAGTACAGATATCGCCTTATTGGCCTCACGTATATGATTGTACGTAATGTCCGATTTCTTTTAAAATCAAGAATGTTTATTTTACTCATGATTATATCATTTAAAATTGATTATTGCAAAATTTTTTGTCCCCATAATATGTTTCTTTACTTTATTCTAAATCCTGATAGCAATTGTTTTTTTTTTATAATTTGATCAAAACTTTAATTTAAAAGTTTTCTAAACTCAGCATTATGTATGTAAACTTGGTATGCTTAATTTTTGGCATTTGTAAATACTTTTCGTAATACTTTTTAAAAAAAAATATCCAGTTTTGGATACTTTGTATAAATTTTTGTTTCATTTTGAATAAGAATTCGCAAATACTTTTTTTGCAAAATACACAGTTTTTGAAAATTGATATGTTTAATTTTGAATCACCATTCGAAAATGCTTTTATGTTTTTTTTTATTTATTTACTTATTTTTTCAAAAATATCCAGTTTGGGAATATTTATGAATTTTATATCTTTCATTTTGAATTACCATTTTTAAATACTTTTTTCTGGAAAATACCCAAATTTTGAGTATTCATAAATTTTATGTTTATTTTTAAATCACCATTCACAAATACGTTTTTTTCTTGCAAAATATAAAGTTATTGAGAATTCATAAATTTTAAATATTTCATTGTAAATCAGCATTCACAAAATTGCTTTTTGCGAAATACCCAGTTTCTGGGTATTTACCCAGGCCTTGAGTATTAAATACCTGGGTATATATCCAAAAAATATTTACCTACCCACTCGGTAATTACAAGCCCAACACCACTAATCTTCTTAATTTAAACTGTATGGGAAAATGTTATGGAGATTTTAGTTATTTTATTCATTTACATTAATTCATTTAATTAATTAATTTAATTATTCATTTACATTATTTAACTCATTTACATTCGTAAACAAAACAACAACTACACGACGACTCTCAACTGTTTCTCACACTGCCGAGAAACAAAGGTTCAGCTGAATATAACTGATAGTCGTCGTGCGGACAGTTGAGATTAAGGTTGCAAATTGTTTAGGAGCTTAAAAACAAAGCAGAAAGTGAAAATTTCTTTTTAGTTTTTGACATCGCACTCGATATCAATACTCTATGGAACTTAACTTTAAGATCTCCAAAGCACAGGTATGAGTGAAAATTTGACGTTAAGTCAAATAAACCATACAATCTACTCCTAACTCAGTTTACAGAGGACAGGAGAGCTGTTGAGAGGAGGGAATTCGCCTTCTAGAACATTGATTATCAATTTATTATTTATATTCAAAGAAGAGAAGGGAATTATAACAAATTTTACTGACGATAGCGAAATCTACTCTGATTTATTTACACCCTCCGTAAAAAATATTAAACAGTTTTCACTCAACTACAAAAAATATCATTAGTTGTTTTCATAAAATATTAAAAGAATGTTTCAAAATACAATCATTTAAATATTGCTAATTATTTTCAGATATTACGCACTCAATGTAGTTCGAAGTAGGAATTGCAATCCGGCACCAATTTCAATCCGATCGGTTCCGGCCGGATTGGACACATCAAAACTATTTTGCCTTTTCATTCCAAAATCAACTGTATAAAAGATGATAAAGTGAGTGTATTACAAAGTTTATGACAAAAGCGTTAATTTCTTATGAAATAAACTTTTTTTACACTGTTATAATTAATCAACATTTACGTATGAATTAACAATAAAAATTTAGTACAGTGTAACTAGTTAAATTGTAATTGCTATATTAGTTTAGTAATAATTAGATAATGACGGGCGATTAAGTTCAGTCTCACTTACTAGATTTCACAAATGACATGAATGATAACTTGTAATGTAACTTATATTATGTAAGTAACTTATATTAAATCTAATTAAATCAAGCTTATCAACTGAGATCACAAAAATTAGGTATTTTAGACACGCCAAGCAGTCTCATTCTTATAATTATGACAGTCATCATGAATCTGTTTAACCAATGGCACAATTATACAATAACGAGTTTAAAACTTCTTCGTATTTTTTAACATACTTACTTTAAATTATTATTTTAAGTAAAACAATTAAAAAACTCATTTTGGTTTTGAAAAAATTATCGTAGGAAACAAATAGTGTTAATTGTGTCATCTGTCAATCGACTTCTTACAGAGCTACAAATATAACCAGCTGCCTAGAAAGCCCTTTCTGCATCTACACTTGTTGGCTTGATTGTCAACAAATACTCATGAATAGAAGACAAGTATTTACCTCTAACTCCTTCTCTTTCACATGCAGTCATTTCCTTTCTTAATGTTTTCTCATAGTCTCTCTTTTTTTTGGTATTTATGCTCTAGGTTTTCATATCTTGCTGAATTTGCATTTGCAATTCTTTCTGTAATGTCAAATCACTTTTCAATGACGATGAATCTCAGTTATTTTCTACTATATTATCTACGTTTTCTTTAAAGCTATCATCTTGAACAACTCTTTCTAAGATATTTTTCATTTCTAGTCTTACAACTTTTTTTTTCGGCTTAGTAAATGTATCATCAGTTCGTCTTGTATCGTCATCATCTTTTTTTTCATACTGTAAGTATATTAATATTCCTGTTTTCATTTTGAATTGATTTCAAAAGTGTCATGTTTGTTTTTGAACTTTTAGACTAGTACCTGCAATGCAGCACAAATAGGTACATACTTACAATTTAAAACGTTATTTCGGTTACTATGTAAGAAGAAAGTCGTATTATAAAGAAAAATCAGAAATATGGATCGTTACTTAATTCATTTCTAAGTCTAATTATCTACTTAAATCATTCTCGTACTTGTAAATGCAACATAAACATAATTCATCAATCAATTGAACAATAAGAATGTCTATATGCGAAGCGGGTGAGACAGCGTCGAACGACTCGTACACACCACGCATTTAACCTACTCTTTCAACAACGCGAGTATTTTTTCAAGCAATCGGCTTCATGTATTTTTTTTAATTTACCGGATTCGGTGATCAGATCCGGCAAACTGGTGCCGGATCCGCCGGATTACCGGATCCAGTTTTCCGGATTGCAATACCTAGTTCGAAGGCTCCTTTGAACATATGACTATATTCTTTGAATCATTATCCCGCCAATTCTGGCATACTGTTAAAATGTCGTGCCTGAGAATGCCTGCTCTTGATTGGTGGTAGAGTTTTTGTGTTCATTATATTAGTGCGAGATGTTCTACAATATTCATGCGATATCATTTCGACACTACGGTGCATACAAAATATCGTATCAACAAGCGAAACCCACTGTTGCGCAATCTCTTGTCAACAAAGAAAATAACTCCCCTTAGTCTTCGAAAATTCACCTAGGTCACCGGAGTCTGGCATGTTTCGAACGGGAGCTTTGAGGTGGCATTCCACTCATAGTGTTAATCCTATAGGAAGCAAGAAACATCTTCAATGCGTTCTATAATGCTGCTGTAATTGGCATAAATGCGTTGCTTCTTTTCAATCACGTTCTCTCAATGTTCGAATGAGGTTCCAACGACGTAACTTAGTGTTAGAGAAACGTCATATGTGGGCTATTTTTACAGTTTTCCATGGAAGATGCATAAGCTACTAAGAGGGATGTTTGTGGCTGCCTTCTAGAAGCTCTGATTGCAAACAGGTGTGAAATTTGATTTTGCGTATATCTGATTTCGTCGCTCAGCAGGCAACAATACGTATCTCTCTTTTTTAAAATTTCAAACAGGAAAGAAATACTCGATTTTTCGCAACGAATAATGAATATTTCTGCAGTTTTTTTTAATACCGAAATAAAGATGAGACCGCAAGTTCCAGTTATATGAGAAAAATAATTCATAAATATTCGTTTTTAGTTGAGTTTTATTTTCTCTTTGAAATTTTAAAAAAATGATAGAGGCGGTGTTGGATGTTAAGCGACGATATATTACATTTGAAATAGTGGCAACATTCCTATACCGTCTTCAGCAAACATGACATCTAGAGTTTCTTCTGCGTTTCATCACAGCGTTTTCCATGGAGAACACTGTCTTTCAAGATAAATAAAACGATCTTAATACACCCTATCAAATGAAGAAGCGTTTTCTATCATTATAACTGTGCTTGATCTACTTTTGACAGTGGTAACGACAACGAACTTTAACTTTAGAGATATTTTAAAGACGCATATTTTTCGAAAAAAACAAATTAATAGTTTTCGTTGGAAGCTATTGAGAGGGATGGTTACGACTGTGTCTTTGCCTTTGAAGCGCGCATTAGAAGCAGGTTAGAAATATGAATGTGTTGGCTTTTTGATTGACATTCGTAAAACTTCTTTTAAAACAAAACAAACATTTATTAAGCACAACCATTACACTTCGTAACTGCGTACAACGTAACTTCGTTCAAACGTACCGTACTCATCTCTTCTCGTAATCGTCTCTCTCTAGACTATTTCTAAAAATCAAATTCAAAGTAGCACACATCTTACTGTTGCGATTTATCTGATGTCATGCACTGTTATACAATAAATATGGTGCAGTCATGCTTTTGTCAGACATAATATTAAATACGCTTACAAATGTTAGCAATTTAGATTTGTTACAAATGCCAATCCGATCAATACTGTTACAAATTTAAATTTTTCAATTTAGATTTCTTACTTTATTGATAGGATTGCAAGTTTTTAGTGTTCCATGCAAGATTTCAAAGTACAGACAGTTCAATTTTTTACTGTAGTGCTGATTGTGATATAGCAGCTTGTAACTCTAAAAGCGCTAAAGATTTCTTGGCATCTTGAGCCTTTCTATGAAAAGTGATTTTGCTCATCGCAAAGTCTTATTCTGTGCATCACATTTTTCTCGTTAAAATAATTTTTATTCCCATATTAGATTTTAAGTTAACTTTCTTTGGTTTTCTGCCATCGTTAAAATTTATTAAATTAAATTTTATTTACGTTTATTTTTTTAATTATCGTTACTACTTTCATTCTTTCACAATTACTACTTTCATTAGAAATATTTTTGTGAGTTTACATTAGTAGATTTGCCTGACAAAAACTGTATTGATGTATTTTTAATTGATATTATACTTTGTTTTTTTATAAATAATTGATTATATCTCCTTTTTAAAATTATTTTTATGAGTTTTATTTACATTATTATTTTACAATTTATAAATTTGTTAATATAAATGTTCGTCAAGCTGGAAATTTCTGTCAAATTTTGGACGTCTATCTTTCAGTCCATGTTAATTTGAAAGCGACAAATTAAACCTGGACAAGCTAATACTTCGGAGTTCGGAAACAAGTTGATCTTGACCACATTTCAGGCAAAATGCGTCAACAGGTTGGCAGACGGTTTATTTGTCTGCCGGTGTATAAGAGAACATGATAACTTAAAATCACAACAAGCAAGGCAAATCGAATGCGGCATGTGGTCTTGACACCAGAATTACAGATCTCGATCCCACCCGATCAGTATGAGGAGAGGTCCCCAAATGGCACACTTTTTCTCTCCCCCCTTCTACGATGCATTGTGTAAAGCTGGACATTCACGGTGAGACCGCTCCACTCCAATGGCGTGTTAGCGCTCCACACCATTCCAATTTTCAGCCATTCCATTTAGGGGTCGTTCTCGAAGACTTCATGCAGACAACACAACGTGTCCCTCCAATCCCCTAGAACTACTGCGCCTAGTCCTTCCACTTTCTAAACGGGACCTCTTGCTTTCAAGAAAGAGCCTCATTCTCCCTTACCCCACGGGTGTAGATTTCGCAGTTTTCGCATTTATGAGAGACCCTCACTCCCCCTTCCCCAAAGGTTGCATTTCAGTTTTATGACCCAGCGCTCCAGACCGATAATGGACGAAGATGAAAGCCCAAATATTTCGACGACACCACCCCAGTTCTTACTCCAGTCAACGAAGGGTTTGAAAAAACATTAAATCATATAGTTTTGAAAATTGGTACACATGTCCGTAAGGGGCGTCTGTACAACATACTAAAAGTCCCAGGTTCTCGGGGGTGAGCTCGCACCACCATCTTGAATTTCATCCCCTTTTTAGTTTTTCCTGAATATCTCGAAAACTACTCCGTTTTTAAATTACAATTGATTTATCAATTTAAAATACTAAAAATTCCTAGAAATACATACTTTTATTATTTTTCCAGCTTTAATAGTTTCCCAGGTAATGGGTCTCAAAGGTTGCCGCCATTTTGGATTTCATCTCTGTTTGTAGTTTTTCTTGTATATATCGAAAACTATTCAATATTAAAATTACATATAATATAACAAATTAAATTAACCATTCCCTGCAAATGGATGTTTAGATTTTTCTTCAAGCTTTAATAGTTTTTGAGCTAATTTTTCTCAAAGTGGATGAATTTGTAAAAAATCTGAGTTGATTGTCCAGTCAACAAAGGGTTCGAAAAAATCTCACTGAATCGTACAGTTTTGAAAATTGGCATAATTGTTAGTGAGGGGCTTTAATTAATTCGAATAATACGTATTTTGGCATCATTATTGCTGTTTAGCATAAAGATATTTTTTTTCATTACGTTCTAAGCACTATATAGAATTCTTCAGACTTCTGCGTTAGAAAAAATGTTGAGAAATTTAGTGATCCTTTAATTTGTAATTAATTTATTTTTGAACAAAGTTATTAATTAATTCTCCTGAAAAATGTTAAATATCTTTTTTTGCATCAATTCAGAAAATGTTTCCAAACTCTTTTGTCTCTTACCACTCAGATCTGCAACGGAACGACATTTTAAGAAGACCGTTCATTTGCAATTACCGACGGATAATTTCCTTATTGCAATGCGTTTTAAAATGCGTGTCCCAAGCGGGATGCATTATCTATTTGAAAATTGAGTGGCTGCTTTGAATAGCATAGTTTACGGCCATAACTCGTTTGTGGAGTCGTAAGGCTAGAATTACAATTGAAAAAAATATATTTCAGTGGGTTTTTCAGTTTCTGTTAGCACAAATATAATATTTGAAATATAGGCTTTAGAAATAGTAGTATGAAAGATTTCTGCCCTAAAAGAAGTAGATCTTAAGTTTTCACTTCAATGCAATTCAAGCATTAAGAGATTCCATACCATTTTCAAAATTATGCCTTGAAAAATTAGGCAAGGAATCTTTATATTAGAGACCTGATTTATATTAGTTAAAATTACGTCTTCTTTGAAGCCACACGAGATATATTTACCGACAGACCTGGTCGAGGACGACAATTGAGTCGAGAATCCTTCCCTTTTCAAACCTCTAAAGTGTGGCTCTCAATGGATTTAACATTCTCTAGGCCTGAATACACCGCGGATCTTCCGTGAAATCGAATGTTCTACCTGTGTTTAACATTCTCACTCTTTTAAATTTACGCTTCTCAAAATGACTTGAAATCTGCCTTAACTGAATGACCCTCCGTTATGCAAAATATTCGCAAAAGCGAGTTCCGGCGCAATATGTCTGACAGGGAAAAGTAAACAATCTCGTACTATTCATATTGTTAATAACCACTAATTTTAATTTGATTTTTAAATTACTCACTGACTTTCATGTTAAGACTTAAATGGAACGAGTGGGGATATCTTTGGAAAAGAGTCATCAAGAAGTGAAACAAATTTTGGAGACAACCCTTTTTATAACAAAAAATTTTAAATTATGAAATCATGAAATGAGTGAAATAAACATGCATGATAAGAAAAATCGCACATTACGAATAAGCTTATGTGTGACTAATTGGGGCGCAATACGCACGTGAGGCCAATATGGGGATATCTGCATTTCAAGTAGCGGGAAAGTCAATAATTGAATAGGATGGGGGCTCTAAACATCAGATAAAGAAATGAGACTATTGAATGGACAGACCTTCTGGAAGTGAAGGGAGAACGAAAACGTCCGAGCTGTGCCTGTAAGGCCTATTGCGGCCGAAGGAAGGTAAATTTACAGAATAAATTGTAAATGAAGACAGAAAAATAAAATGTATCCCAAATTTTGGTCAAATAAATATTCCGATTCTTTTCTTAATGTGTTTGAAACAAATCTGGTGATATTTAATTAGGAAGTTGAGGAAAGTTATATTAATATAAGGATCTTGTTCTAATATAAAATATATGTAACAGAAACTATATATTTGCGGCAAAGCATAAAGAGAGTTCGAGAGACGTCCTCAAGAGTCGCAGCTACGACCACTGTGCACTGTACAAAATCCACATGAAAATTCAAGTGAAAATTTACTGATTTTAACGGAAAATTTCCATAATGTCTCGAAACCGGTATTTTCCCCTAAAACATACGGACACTTTCCGTAAAACACGAATCGGAAAGGCGAAAATGAGATTTTTCCATCTTTATGGCTGCCGTAACTGGTCTAACTGGTTTAGAACTGGCGACAACGCGCAAAATTTTGAATTCGAAATGTATTACTTTCTGTTAAAATGTATTGAAAAACATCAAGGCCAAAAGATATCAGTAAGTTATTACCATACAATACACATATATAAGGCATAAAGTCATTATATGTTTTAAATGTGTGTATTTTAAACGAGTACAACTTTAATATGCTATTCGTTTTGATTCATTTTCGTTTTCCCCCACTTGTCTCTCTCGCCAAACAACCTTGAATAGGCGCCAAGAAAGCCGGGAAGCAAAAGTGCATCATGAAACCGCGCCGCCATCTTGTTATATCTCTAGAAATGTTATTAGTATTAGATTAACGTGTTTTATGCAGCCTTCAATTGCACAACTATAAGATGTTCAAAGAAGATCCCAGAATTAACTTTTCATAGGTAAATCTACTTTTATATTATTAAAACCAAATTTTTGTTTGTTGTGATTGTGGGTGAAAAGCTATGGTGAATAAGTATACGTTTTTAACTGATTTGCTTGAGTTACAAAATCCAAATTTCTAAAGTGATTGTTACAAATTTGGTATTAATTGTAAATCTGGCTCAACTTCTTCATTGTTATTACACTAGAATTATTACACGCTCTCATGAAAGTACAAACTTTCATGACTGAAGTTTGCTGTGTTTTGCTTGAGAAATTTTTCTTATATATTTTAAATAAATGATAAAAAAATCTAATAGATATAACATTCAAAATATTTTTTTGATTAGTATTTCAATTATGTGTTCTGTAAATGAAAAAGCTTTAGTAGGTAATATAGTCATCTTCTTCTTTTGCAATGTTTACATATGATATGCAGCAAAATTTAATACCATAACACAACATAAAAGAAAGTTTACCAAAATTAAATTACTTATCTTGTTCATACACATTTGTTTAAAAACAATTTACATATGAGCATAGAAACAAATTTCTTAAGAAGGTTTCTATTGAAATCTTGTCTTAGCTTTCTTTATGTTTACCATTGGAAATTGCTGTCTTTTTGCCTTTTACAGCTGCATTTTAAACACAGGTTAAGCAAATATTATATACAAATATTATTATTAAAAATTGATTATTCTCCGTTAAGTAGCAGACGCAAGAGCACATGCTTTCTGTTACATCTGTATTTTATGTGCATGTTATTGATTTTACACAAAATTAGTTGTCGAGTTATGGACTGCATTTGGATTTAACATTTTAATGTTGTCGCTTAATTTTATAACTGATACTAACTATTGTATTGCATATAACTTAACGTTTCTGAGCTGAAATAGTAAATAATACATAATAGTTCAGATATGAACTCTTTTATACAAAAAGCTCTAAATTTACAACAAATTGTATGCAAAATGTAAAAGCATGATTTTTTTAAACAATAAAATATACATTTTTCGTCTGAAATATTCTAAATTTCATTATATTTTCAATAGCTTCCCAAAAGATGAAACCCGCAGAAAATTGTAGTGAAAGCAGTTCGGCACGAAAACTAGGAGCCTTGAAAATCTCATCATCCATCTCATCTTCAAAAGGTATTAAATGTTTTATTATATATATATATATTAATTTTATAAGCTTATTTTTAGGTATTTATTTATTAGCTGGAGGCGGAGCGAGTATTCTGGATGCACATTTTATTACCTTTTCACTGTAAGCCTAACTCAACCTTGTTTTAATTGGTTTATGGAGTATCAACAAAGAAAATCGTGTTCACTTGCACATTTAGTAGATTTGAATGTTTATTACTTAAATAATATTGTTAATTTATACTTATTTCAATTTAGCTTAAGCATAGCATAAAATACAAGCTTTGCATTATTTATTTAATAGTTTTATATAACAGCTTTAATTTCAACAGTAGTTTGAATTTGCTTTTATCAAATAAATAATAATTTAGATTTTTACATTTAAATTTTTTCTAGTAAATAATTTAAATATATAAATTTGGTTTTAGGAACAAATGAACGCTTTGACATTTTTGATCTAATGAACATATGAAGTTATAACTCATTTTTTTAAAAATTAGTGTCTAAAGAGCTAACTAAATGGGTAAATTGAGTGAAGTTCACACAATTTTTTTTTTATTAATTTCATAACAGGTTTGAGAAAATGTTTATGTTTAAGTAATTGTTCTTTACATTTTTTTAGGTGGTAAAATTAAGGAATCTGCCTACCCAAGCAGTCTTCGAACCATCCCATTCCAAGATAGAAGTACAGCAGGCAACACCTGGAGTAGAGAAACTGTATTCCACTAACAGATGTATACATCCGTCAAAGAGGATATTGATAGAGTTGAAAAAACTTGTGTTGTAAAAGTTTTAGAAGAGCCATTTTGCAATAACCGTGAACAATACTACTTTAAAATTTGAATATTGTATTGTTTAGCAGAATATGTAGCAGACCACCTTTTTATTTTAATGTATTTCCTAATAAATATATTCTTTAAGCATCATTTTGCATTTATGACCCATTTTACCCCAAGATGGGATAAAATGAGTTAAAGCTAGTCAAGCTAAGTTTAATTAATTTATAATTAAAAAATAATTGTTAAAATTACATAAAAATCTCCTGAAGGAATATAATGTCAAGATGCAATTGAAAAAACACTGGAAAATTTTATAATTTTATTGCTACAAAACTTTGAATGTGAAAATAGCTAAAAAGTGACCCATTTTACCCCACCTGACCCTAACTTTTGTTTTTGCAAATATTATTTATCTATTTAAAACTTAATTTGTTAAAAAAATAATAAAACTTGTATAAGGATCCAGCTCCATAATTTCTACTTGAGAAATTTGTGATATTCTTTGGAAATCTAAAGCTTTTTTATAATATAAAAAAATAAGAATTTTCATTTTAAGATAGTTTTTTTTAATATTAACTGAAAATTGGGTTATTTGGGTGCTAGAATTGTAGTGACCTTAATATTGCATTTATTGAATATGAACTTATGTTAACAATACAAAGTTGGATTGGATTATAAAAAAAAATGTATATTTGAAGAAAATTTTGTGAAAATGTAAAAATTTTAAAAAGTATTTCCTGAATTAAATAGGAAAATTTTGTTAAAAATAGGGAAGTTAAATACCAGTTGCTTTATTTGGGTATGAAATCCAAACAAAGTTTAATTTTTTCAAACAAGTAAAATTTTCAGTGACATGAGAATTGTGGATGAAATTTAAAAGAAAATTTAGCTGTTTATTTGGACCCTAAAATTGTGGTGATATAAATATTATTACATATACTAAATGTGAACTTATGTTAAAGGATATGAAGTTGAATTATTCAAAAATGAAAAGATATAGAAGATTTTTGTGAAAATGCAAAAATTTTAAAAAGTATTTCCTGAATTTAATAGGAAAATTTTGTTAAAATTAGGGAAGAGTTAAATACCTGAAAAAAATTGAAGGAAAGCACATTGAAGTATTTATAGGTGACTGACATTGTGTGCACATGGAGAGTTTTATTGCGATTGCACATTCCAAAATAAATAGAAACAAGATATGGGGTTCAATTTCATCAGCTTTTGTATGTTTCCATTGTGATTTTTGATTAGACAAGATTTAAAGATATTTAATTTTGTATGATTAAATTTTTTTCTAACAAGTCAATTCACCCTTAAATAGATTCTAGGAGCAGTTGTACATTAGAAGTATTGCTTCCATTAAGAATAAGCAGCATAAACATTAGAGACACATCATAGTATTAACCAGGAAAAAGTTGAATATTTTTTGTATTTAAAATGGAAGCATTTTAATAATTTAATCTCAAACTCATGAACTATTTTTAAAAAAACAATTATACTCTTCTCCTTCCAGTGTTATACGTTTGCTTTCATTCCTTAAAATTCAAAAGCATTTTTTCCTTCTAACGGGCTTAAGAGAAAGTAGATTGCATAAAATTAATTTAATTGGTCTTTCTCAATTTATTCGTGTAATTACCAGTTATTCCGACTCTCGATTTTTAGTTGCGTCATTTCATTGTATTCTATTGAATATGAATTTTATTGATGATAAAAACTGAAGCATATGCTGAGTAAATTCAGTAAAAATGAAAATTAAAGAAAATGAGTTCAATAGGGTGTTGCTGAAATTAGGAAGGAAAATAAAATAATGGAAGAAATAGAATAATGACACTTCCATAGATACTCAGGGGAAAAAAGAACAGCAAAATAAGGGGGTCACATACCCCTTAAAGAGTGGAAAAGTGTGGATTTTGCGAGAAAGGGTTGATCATGCCCCGGACTCATTAACTCGAAATGAAACACAAATACCTTTTTCAGAACTCATTTAAATTTTTCGAATATTGTGTACATGACTGTTTGAAACCTTCTAATGAAAAACTTTGAAATTTTAAATATTTGGTGTCCATATTGCCTTCTTTAAAATGTCATAAAATCATAATTTCGGTTTAAATAATAAAATTTATGTGCACTTAAAAAAATAAAATAACGGCATTGAAAAATGAATTTCCGGTTTAGGAACAAAAATTACAGAAATTATGCATATTTTCTTCAGAGTTAGTCATTTCACTTTTGTAGCATTTTAAAATCATGCAAAAAAAGGGAATAAGTAGGCATTGTAAAGTCCTGTGATGTGCAAATCATTCTATAATTTAAAACAGTCGTTAAAAAAGATTTTTTAATATGTACTTTCTACTGAAAATTTTCATTTATGTAAACAATAGATCATAATACTCTCGTAAAAAATTTTAAATTTGCTTTGCAATTGATAAGAGCCCTGGACGTTCTTAACCATGTGTCCAAAAATCGCATCTTTCGACACTAAGGGGACCTTAAAAAAAGAATTTCTGTTAAATCACAGAAAAATCAGAAACAGAATTTCCTTGAAAACACGGAAAAACCAAAAACGGAATTTCTTTGAAAAAACGGAGAATTCGAAAACGGTAAAAGTAAAAACGGAAAAACCAAAAACGGAATTTTCTGTAGAAAAACGGAGAAATGCTTTACGAAACGGAATATTGCCGGCAACACTGCTGCCGGTACTTTTTCCGTGATTTGACGGATATTTTTTTTACAGTGTGGCCTATAAAATTAAGCTCGAGCCAGTCATGTGGAAGGACGCAGTCAGAATGCACTCTGTCGTATAATGCAAAGGAGTGCTGTTTGTGTTTCCACATGGGCAATTTGCTGTCGAGGCAAGGTTAAAACTTTTCTGGTACGAGGGAAATGGGCCTAAATATATGTGAAAGATTCAAAGTCTGTATTAAATAAAGGATTTTTTTAATTTTAATTATTAAAAATTAATTAATTTTTAAACTAATTTTTTTCAGATTGTCTTTAATCAGAAAATTTCGAATGCTTTTCGAACACTTTAAGCAGATCTATAATAAATGTATCATGATTCTGAAAATAATGTTAAACCATGGTAGGAGAAAGAAAATTCCAGGAGAAAAATCAGTGTGGAGTTTATTCATGACACTCATCACAGATGAAATGACTAACAAAAAATTTACTGCTTTAAATTACTTATCATCATTAGTGCTGCAGTTTAGAACTTCTTACCTTCAGATAGCCGAGGTAAACGTAAGTTAACGTAAGAATGCGACTTGTCTCGTCTTTTTGAAAACATGATTTCAAATAACGCATCAAGATACTGTATTTAAATAAATGTCTTTTCATCAGAGGCAATGTAGAGGAGAGGATTGATTTAGTTTTTTGAAAAAACAAGGTTTATCGAAATTTTAATGTTTCTCGGAGTTAAAGGGAAATGAAACCATAGTTTCTAAGATTTTACATATTTTATTCTTACAGAAAAGAGTAGAATATGAAATTTCGCATGAAAATTCTTTATAAACGAGTTTCTAAATTCCTTCATGAAACAAACTATTTAGAATACAAAGGAAATTCTTTTTTTGAAGGTTTTGTTGGTTATATACCGAAAGGGAAATTTCAAAAATTACTAGATGAAAAGGCATACTAATAGGTTCGCCTTAAGTACATTTCAGTGGTTTAGTTACAAAAATATACAACTTTGTAACAAAATAAATCTATGAAAACTAAACACTCGAAATGTGAACGAAATCCTTCGGATATATTAATAAGCATATTTTTCTTCCTACCTCAGACAGATTGAAATCTAATTCTAGGACTATACTTATGCTCTCTGCTAAACCACAAACCGTATTTACCCCAGTAAACTGGTCTGTTTATCTGAGCTAACAGATCTTGAATATAAATGCTAAGAACAGCGTTTACTCAATTCCAGTTTAGAAAAGTTAGAAATTCGAGTCTGTGTCTCGGAAGAAGCCAGAAGAAATGGAAGAGGAACACTTTAAGTGGAGTCGTTTGAAAATGCCCCACTGACTGACGACAAGAGAGTTGAAGATCACACATAAAGGAGTGATTATAAGATAGGGTAATATAAACTGCATAAATCGAACCTTAATATTATATTAAGTACTTTTAAATTTGCCTTTCTTCATTTAGTTAAAAGTGAAGCAAAAAGAAGTCTGTAAAGTAAAAGGCGGTCAAAAATTGAGGTAAACAAAAGAATACAAAATATGTTTCCTTATATTAATTTAAACAAAGTTGAACATATATGATACAAAGTTCGATAAACTAGGGAATATATTCGAAATCAGAGTGAATCAGGAGGTTACGTCGCTATATAATAGAGTCCAACATGTTTATCTCGAATATCAAGGGAAAAGGAAAAAAATCCGAGATAAAGAGTTTTCGAGTTATAGAGGATTTAAATGCGGTCAATTAAAAAACTTTACTTGCTTTCGTTGTAGAAAAATACAGTGGTATGATTGCAGATTAATTATATACACATTCATAGCATTTTTTAAACATACATACGTACCTTTAACAGGATAAATAGTCTTTCAATGACTTTTGACGTCTAACTTTCTTTTTTTCTATTAGCCTTCTAAGGTTAGCAAGATCTGCGAATCCCTCGTAGCCTCAAGGAAAGTTGTTAAGAGTTCTGCGGCCTTCTCTGCTTCTTTTGTTGTCACTTTAGGTGCATCGGTATGCTATTCGGCTTCTTCGACTTCGTCTTCTGAAAGGCCTCTCACATTATCGACGATTTCCGCATCTGTCAAGGTTCTGCATGTTGCCAGGGGATCATCCACCTGCAAAAATTCTTCAAAAGAAGTGTTGACATTTAATCCAGATTTCGTGGCATTCCACTCTTGTGAATTTCTTTCTAACACTTCATTTGCGGCGTCATCAGTTTCTTCTGCTTCTTTTTCGATGTTTTCACTCTCTTCTTCGTTTATCTCTTTCTCCTCTTCGCATCCATTCTTGATGACATCCATTTCTCTTCAAGTCATCGTCATGGAATCCAGCACGTTGATCTTTGGAAGGGTACTTCCTTCATCAACGGTGTCTACAAGGTTGCAGAGCAACTGTCTTCTGTAGTTAACTTTAAAGCTTCTAATTATTCTTTGATCCATGGGTTGCAACTTTGAGGTGGTGTTTGCAGGAAAGAACTTCAAAGAGACGCTTTCCAAAGCAGGCTGGTTGTTATGCACTGCAGTTATCTATGAAAAGAATAATTTTCCTCTTTTTCACTCGCGTAGATTTGTCCAATGATTTTAGCCAATCCCCGAAGATTTCACTTGTCATCCAAGCTTTCCTATTGGCTTTGCACTTCAAAGGGAAAGACTTAACTTTAACGAAGCAACTAGGTTTTTCCGAGCGTCCGATCATGAGAGTAGGAAGTTTTTCTGATCCATCATCATTGGCAGGTAAGAGCACGGACAAACGAACTTTGCTTTGCATTCCTCCTCTGCATTCTTCATCCTTAAACATGGCAGTTTTGTCAGGTAAGCATTGATAAAAATATCCCGTTCCATCTGTGTTGAAAATATTGTCACGGTCGTCGAATGGTTAGAGCGCTGCTCTACGATGCCAAAGGACTCGGGTTCGAATCCCTGGACTTTTATGTTTTCAATTATTATTTCGATTATTTAATTTATATGCAAAATAGCATTTATGTAAATTTCTTATATGTAAATTACCCCTTAGTTATGCTTATTAACTGTAACTGTATTATTAACTGTTTCGCCAACTTTATATAAGCAGATGTAATATTTAGTTCTAGGAGATAAAGTCTTGAGTTAAGATTAGCGAGCTTTGTCTTCATTCGATTGATTCTCCACGCTAACTTTATCTACGCGACAATATTCTTTGGGTCGTATCCTTTCACTAGAGAAGGGATGTCTTTCATCAATTCTTTACACACACTTTCTGGAACAGATGCGCTTTCGCCGCAAAGTTTGCGGAAAACAATTTTATGCCTATTTTTAAAGCTTTCGAGCCATCAATTGCTGCCTTTAAATTGTTCTCCATGTCTATGTTCTGTGGCAAAGTCTTCCGCTTTTCTTTGCATCATCTGTCCACTGATAGGGATTTCTTGGTCTTTACATTGCGTAAACCATTTCTTGCCGCATTCGACTATATCCGGAAAAGTACATTTTTTACTTTTTTTCGCCTTCTTATTTCTTAGAAACCTTTACTCCACAAGTTCTCGATTTTTGATGATTGTAGAGAGAGTGCTAGGTGGTACACCAAATTTCACTGCAATTTCGCTTTTTTTCATTAACGGATTCCCGTCCAAGAATTTTAGGATATTCATCACTCATCAGAGGATAGAACATTCAATTTCCTTTTTACACCTGCCATACCAAATGCCTTTGATATCGAATCACACATTGTTTAAGAAAAGACTCGTCATCGCAAAACAGCCACCACCTAAGAAAGTCAACAACACGACATGAATTTATCCTCCCATAGTTCTGACCTAAGTGTGGAAGCTGACCCCTGTGGTCACGCCCTGCTCATCACTCAACCCCTTACTTATTGTCCTCTCTCGGTTGGGAAGCATGTCAAGACACGGCAATAGTGGACAGTGATATTCCGGAATTATCCTCCCAATCTGTCCACACCTTTTTCTTTGTCTGCAACTTCTGTTCTTGAAGAAGGGTGGTCTTGGGCTTCGATTTTTGTAATTTACACTAATCGAAACTTGAGATGCAGAGGTTTGAAGGAAAATGTTTCGAGATAAACATGGAAAATACATTGAATTTAGAATGTAAATGTAGGGAATTTCAGAAATTTCGATATATAGAGGTTTTGGAGATAAACATGTTCGAGATGGACAGGTTCGGCTATATATTTTTAAATCCATATTTAGAGTTTCTGTAAGCTAGATGAAGAAAGTGCTCAATGATTAAGAAATGATAATGGAAGGCTTATTTAATAATCTGAAAATGTAGTTTAAATTTTTCTTACTTTAAGGAGAGAGTTTTTTTATCATATCGTGGCAAATTTACTGTTTCAGATTCGAAACATTTTCAAGCTGTAAAACATGCTTTGATTCAGTTTTTGAAATTCGAAACAATTATGCTTCTTATATTAAGTTTTTGAAAAAAATAACTTAATTTGTGAAGTTTCCCTATGCTTTGAGGATATTTTACTGCAATAAATCAAAAATTATATCCCAGACTTTCTGGTATGCTATCTCTCAAATATATTTAAACAATGAAGAAAGTGCCATATTCACTATCTCCTTCAGTTATGGAGATTATGATTCAAAAATCTTATCTTGAAATCGTATTCCAGTATAAATGCTTTAAGGATTTGAAATGTGAATTTCAAGTTTGACGTCATTTAAAAACACACAGTATTTGCTGCAGTGCAACTCCTCAATAACAATGAAATGCCAATGTAGCTCGAATTTTATTGAAACTAGATAACACAAAACTGCTTTTTAATTTTAAAGTTAATATTCAAATACTTCTGTATATTATTGCAATAACTGATTATTAAATTTTAAAAATTAATTTATGTATTTTATAATTTAAAAAAAGATTATGAAAATTGAATTTATAAATTTTTTCATCATATATTTAAAGCTTTGTTTAAAAATACTTGATATAACATATTTGTTGTTTGACAAAATTTTCGAACTACATTTTACGATTTAGAATTTAATTACAATTCATATTTTAACTTCACCAAATGAAGCAGTTATAAAATTACTTATACTCAAATGAAGTTGAACCACTTGTACGATTTCTTAATGCATGTTTTTCTGGCATGAGATATAGACTAACGGCGTTTCACAATCAGCAAAGAAGCATTTAAATAATTTATTTGTGAAATTTTTATTTCAGGACATACCTTAGTATCTACAGAAATGATAATATTTTTATGAAAATCTGCCTATTCCTACATAGTCTCATATTCAAGAGGTTTTTAAAACAAAAGACACTGAATTTAGGTGAATCTTTTGGAATCTCTAGAATTTATAAACCAAACGCTAAAAGATGCTAAGTTCGCATTCTTCAGGCACTCCTGTTGAACTTTTCACCAAGTGTTTCAAAGACTTAACATTGAGCAATCGGCTTTGAAAACTTTACAGAATGTTCTAATACTTTTTTATTAAATTTCAACTCGCAGGCGACCAGAATAATTGCATTCGTCTTAAACATAAGTCGAAAATGAATGTAGTGCTTTGCTCTACATATTCAAATATCTATACTGATAGAGAAAAAATATTTCACAATTGGATTGGCTGCGATTATTATTTTATGTGTTTAAAGTCCTCAGAAAGTCCATAATTTTTAGGCTTTTACCGGCGAACAATTATCACTGTTGATATATAAAGCTAAGAATGTTGATATATAAAGCTAAGAATTTAAATATATTGGGCATTCGTTAGCAAATTATATTATAATTAATTTAGTTAACTATTATAACAACAAATAGAGATAATTCCATTTTCATGATTATAATCTTTATAAATGCTGCAAATTTAAGCTTTAAAAAATTTATTTTTTTTAAAAATCCGCTTTTCGATTTTTTCAATGATCAAAATCCAATTGAGTTATCCAAAAGCATTTTGGCCGATGGTTCTGGGAAAAATCCTTATAAATTTCGGTGTTTCCGTTTCAAGATTCATGACACCGTTAAATAATTGCAGTGTTAAGTGATAGCCAACCAGTTTCTAATAACTTCACATTTAATAAATGTAAGGCATCCCCCTTTCGGGACACAATTTCATGAATGAGTCAAAATTACGTAAGCACTCGCAAAGTGATCGCCCTTCATTCTCTTTTAAAAAGTGCTTCTTTTGCAACTCTTAGTGGTAGAGTAAATTCGGAAAAAGATCTGATTTGATGCAGAAAATGTATGCAAATCTTTGTTCGACCAACGGAACATTGTGAATTCATATATAATTTAACTTAATCATGGATGCAGAATTAAAAATATTGGACCAAACAGAAATATTTACCTTGAATGATTTTTGAAGACACTCTGATTTACTTCAATTAATAATCATCTAATCGCATCGCTTCAAATCTACCGCAGTCATACACATAGCCTACTTTAGCAATTTCCAGGAGTCATCGACAGACAAGTGGAAGAGTCTGGGATTTGGAAATTCCTTCGAAATTGCTTTTATTGAAAATGAAAGAAGTGCATCGTTTTTGTAAAACATTTTTTAAGTATCAGTCAACCAAAAGAAAAAAATGAATAAAATTATCATCATTCATAAGCACAAAATATTACCTGCAATAGATCAATTTCTTTGAAAATTATGAACATTTGTTTGTTTGAAGCCAAAAGTCTTTAAAGTACATGAGGCGCAATGTTCTCTAAATTTATTGAAATGTTTTCGGAATAATATCCGGATTAAAAAGATGATTAAATTTTATCCTTTATATACAATTTGAAACACTGTTATACAGCTTCACAGTAAATTGACGATTTTTTTCCTTTGAAATACAGAAGAAGATTCCTTTTATATCTGTATCCACTCATTCGGAAATAATATTCATTTACCATTTTGGCAGACATGCAGTTTCTAAAGTTCTGAAAAGATCTTTATTATTCTGAACATTATTAACAGAAATGCAAAATATTAAATGAATTTTGTTTGCTACCAGAGAATGAACACCCATTTTTTTTCTGAAGTATCTCACGTATAGCTCCTTTAGTAGCATTTACAGTAGCCAGTCTTTTCCGATTTCCGCCATTTTTTAACATTTTCTCTGTCTCGAATGTTCTGCATACATGTACAAACTGAAAGCACAGTTGGTGGACTTGTATGGTACATTACATCGGATGGTTTTCCGTGAATGTTACCGTTGACCTCAATTCCCACTGCTCTTTCTCCTGAGAGTGGTCGCCATTTTCATTAATTTGAGAAAAATTAATTTCAACATTGAAAAGTATTCATAATAATACATTATAAATTAAGGACAAAAATCTTTTTGAATTTATTTCCGTATTCAGTGGTAATCGTTTAATGGATGCAATTTCTTTCGAGTTTAAATTGTGAGTTTGTCACCATTAAAACATTTGAGTCATTTTTGTAATGGGAAGATTGCAATTGCAGTTTTACCAATACCCCTATACTTGTCCATATAAATATTATTTTGTGAATAACTAATAAAAACAGCAACCTGTGCTAAGTAATTCACATTAAAAAATTTATAAATCTTTAAAGACTGCTAGCACGAGCATTCTTTTCTTTTTGTTTCTTTTTCACACATTTCTTTCTCGGACGAATTAGTAGTTAATAGATCACAGAGGTAAAGAAAAAACAAATTTGTTTAACAATAGAAACAAACAAACGTTTCCAAATTATATTCTTTATAACTGCATATGAATTTAAAATTGAAGATGTACAGTCTCGAAAAAAAAAGACGAATCACCCAGCATTGTTCTTCCATCCTTCGTCGGAAATTAAAAGAAAAGGTACCAAATTTCAGGAAATAACATCTACTAAACGTTTCCATATCTAAAGATTTCATAAAGGGTTTGATCTGCATATTTATAATTACACTAACTTCAAACTTTCCAATACACACACCCATTTTTTCAATCAATTTCGAAACTGTATCAAAAGTTATGTTAAGATACCAAATTTTATCATTCAAACTTTATTTCTTTCTAAATTATACGCAAATAAAATTTTGAGTTATTGTAAAATTTTGAATTTTTGTTGATATCTTGAGATATAATATAGTTATTGACCTAGAACCTTTCCGATGTAATAGCATGAAGTAGTATACATATTCTGCTACTATACTTTCGATATAAAAATAATTTTTATCACAGGATTTACTTTATTAAATCTGATGTTTAAAATTTTTCTTTGGCAACACCCCTAAATTTTAACAGTAGCCAATACAGAAGACTACTTAATAGGCCCATGCAAAAGTTCAGCTTATTCGAGAAAGTGCTTTTTAAGTTTCATTAAATTTTTTTTGTATTGTTCATATTTGTTCATCTATTTTCTTTGTCAGACGATGCGTTTTGGGGGGGGGTCCATATATTTAAAAAAAGGTAACATTTTTCTTTAATTTAGTAATATAATAAACATGGATAGAAATCATATTTTTTGGCAAACATTTCATTTTTGTAGGATTTTGTAATGCATCTAGTATTTATCGATTGCAAAAAATATATTGTATCTTTTAACATGATATTTAAAGAGCGAAATAAATTAAAATTCTACTAACGACATTTAAACGCCAGCAGCGAGATGCACCATCTCAATAAGGAGACGACCTCTTTTATATAGCAAACACAAAAAGTCGAATATCTTCCGATCTTTTAATGGTCAATTAACCAAAATTTATATTTTGGGGTATTTTTTGATGGGAAATTTATTTGTGTCATCAAAAATGGGTGTTGACATTGGGAATATTGAAGTTAGTGCAATTATAAATAGATGGGAGAACAAACCAAACAAACTAGTTTCGTAATAGTTTTCAGTATTGAAGATGAAAAATACAGGTGGTAGAGGGTGCAAGATGTTGAATTTGATGACTTGAACAAATATGCAGAAATAACACAAAAGCAATAAAATCACATTTATTATACCAAACTTATCGACCCTGTGATGCGAGCATCTATTTTAACTAGTCAGTTTGCATTTCGTCTGTGTATCTGTAAATTTATTTGCTACTCAGTCACCACCAAACACGTTGTTCGATTGCCATCAAATTGGGTATAAATTCTTATTTAAAAGCATTTATAAGCGATGTATAGATAAGGATTTATATTTTTTTAATTCTTTTCAAGATGGTGGTGACCATTTTGATGGTTTTAAAGTTTGAAAGCATAAACAAAACTGAGTAATTTCAGTTATGGCGAGACATTTAACTGTAATTTTATTAATAATGATAAAAACAGGTATTTATTTTTTGTACTTTGTGAATACTGATATTCCCGATATTCGGGTTCCTTAAAAAAAGTGGCTAAACATATAAAGAGCAGATCTTTGAATTGTTGGGTGAGAGAGAGGAAAGAGAGTTCCGCTGTGCATGCTTGATTATTACACGCCAAATCATACGTAGAGGGCAAAGCGCCCTCCCGCAGGTGTGGTGTGAAAGCTTAGAAAAGGTTTCGGAAACTATCCTTGTGTCTTAGTACTCTGACTTACAAAAGAAATCCTGTGTTAGAATATACTGAAGCCTGCACTGACTGTATTCAGTATCTTATTCCAATGGCAGAAGAAGAAGAGCCACAGTGGTAAGGTCTCGACTTCGGTACCAGAGGGCCTCATTTTAGAAACTCAATTCTATCGATGATCTACCGTGCACATTAGGGTGGATCGAAAAATCAAAGTTTGGAAAAAATAATCGGCATAGGGTGCAAAAGTTGTCTTTTAAGTGTATTAGAATATATGCAAAATTTTTTCAAGTTTGTTTAATATCTTCCGGTGCCCCAAAACGCTTAAATATTTGCAAAAAAGCATTTTTTATGCAAATTTCGAATTAAAAATCAAAAATTAAAAATGTGTTAAAGAAACGATTTTACAAGGAGAAACCTAGAGGAGAGGGCGAAGGAATGATAAAAAATACCAACAAAAATTGGAAAATTATCGTACTGAAAAAATATCGTGTTTGTTCGATAACACATTTTGTAAGTGTACAAATTTCGATATATGTAAATTTCAAGAAGACATGAACATTTCACTTGCTAAGTGATTGTTTATAAAAGATCGAATATTAGAAAGGAAAATGGTTATTGGAGAAGTGGAAGTAATTGCTAATGAAAAAAAGAGAAAAGGAAAAAAGAAAACAGATGGAAGACAAAATAATAAAACGTAAAATGGCTAAAAATGATGCTGCTCATGCTCAATCAAAGGAGCTGCTTGAGCTCAACACTATGTCTTCGTCCTTGTATACAGATACGGGTGTAATTACCTTGGAATATCAATCATAAAATCGTTTAGATTTCCTTACCTTAGCAATGGAATGTGATCGATACGGAGTTTCAGATAGAACAGCTACTTTATTTGCCAGTGCTGTTCTACAAGACATTGGAGTTGTACACGAAAGCGAGGCTTCGCATGTGGTAGATCGCAATAAAATTCGTAGACAGCGTAAAAAGCTTTAAAATGCAGTTGCAAAGTCTACTAAGTTAACAGTGTCTTTGTCTCTTTTAACCGGATTATATTTCGATGGGAGGAAAGAAAACACAAAAGTGCTAATTAAGAAGGACACAAGGTACTACCCAAAGACCACGAAAGAGGAGCATTACACTCTTGTAAACGAATCTACCTGTGTATATCGGACATGTTACTGCTGCAACAGGAGGAGCTAAAGCCATAAAAGAAGCAATACTCAATTTTTTGGAACACATAATATGCGATTAAATGGGCTAACAGTATTTGGAGGCGATGGAACAAATGTTAATACTGGGTACAAGGGAGGTATTATTCGCTTGATGGAACTTGCCTCAATAGACCATTACAATGGTGAATTTGTTTGCTTCAAACAAATGAGTTACCTCTCCGTCATCTTCTAAATTCTTTGGATGGGCAACAGCTGGTCCTAAAGAATTTTTGTCGACCACTTCGTAAAGCAATCAAAACCTACGAGGAATTACCTGTAGCTCCTTTTTCTTCAATAAATGTGGAGAATATGCCACATAATATAGATAGAATGGTTCTCAGCAATGATCAGCAATATCTATATGATATTTGCCTAGCGATATCACGTGGTGAATGTTATTCTGACCTGGCATTAAGAAAGCCTGGTCCAGTTGTTCACTCAAGGTGGCTAACAATTGCAGGTAGAATTTTAAGGTTGTATGAGGTCACAGAAAAACCATCTGACAATCTTATTATTCTTGCAACATATATTATGAAGGTATATGCAACCTGTATGGTTCCATGTCAAGACAAATCCCTCCATAACAGAAGGAGCGCTGCATATTTGGAGACTTATTTCATTTTTTAGATATTTGGAACCCATTTTAAGAAATATAGTACACACTTTTATTAAACGAAATAGCTTCTTTTGTCATCCAGAAAATTTGCTATTGTCAATTCTCACAAATAACAGAGAGAATATAAGGTCTTTAGCACTACGAAAACTAATTTGTGCTAGACATGAAAACAGAGGATTATCAGAATAAGAATTTTTCAAGTACCAAAAATAGATTTTAAAGCAAATGATCTTTTTGCACTTATTAACTGGCAACGAGTTGGACATTTGAACCACCTCTTTTGATGAATGTGCCATTTAAATAAATAGAGAACATGGTAAAAGTTAGACAGAGGAATGGTCAAAATATCCATGCCATATCCAAGCTGTATAAAGGTGTTTTCTCATAGTGTTTGAAGCGTCGGAAAGTGTATATGGAGAAGAGAAGAGACACGGCTTCATATTGAATAGGATACAATCAAGAAGTCTTATCAAGCATTATAATACAAAAAGGATTACATCCTTTAGAAATATGTAAATCTTCAAATTAATAGAATTAAAAAAATCTATGATTAAGTTCACTTTTTATAAGTTATGTGATTTATTGCTTTGACTATTATATTTATACTTCATGTATTATTATAAGATTATAATTATTTATAAGTTTACACTTTAATACTTGAATAATCTGCCAATTTTTCAAATATTTTTCATTAATTCACAATTTTTAATAGATATTTGTAAAAATGTCAATTTTTATCTTTTTGGGGGGCTTTCAGGCCCCCAGAAGATATGAATGAACTTTAATAATAATAAAAAAACGCAAATTAATATACCCAAAACAAAACTTTCGTACCCGGCGCTAAAGGAAATTTTGAAAATATTTTTTTATAATTTTCCCCCAAAAAATGTCATTTTTAACTATTTTTGGAGCACTTGGGGCACTGGAAGATATGAATGGATTTAAATAAAAAAATATATGTAAACTAATATACATAAGACACAACTTTTCCACCCCATGCCAAAAATAATTTCAAAACAAAACAAAAAAAATTGTAAATTTTCATAAAAAATTCAATTTTTAACTATTTTTGAGGCGCTTGGGGCACCGGAAGATATGAATGAATTTCAACAAAAAAAATTATATAAATTAATATACTTAAGACACAACTTTCCCGCCCCATGCCAAAAAGAATTTCAAAAAAAAATTTTTTTCCTATACTTTTCGATCCACCCTAGTGCACATGTACCCTGTTGAACGTTGAGCCATATGTAAGGGGTCACATGTCCTCCCGCTGGTGTGGTGTGGAAGACTGGACACCAGGGCACTATCTCAGGCGTCATCCTTGTCATCTGACCGCCGTTCGAAATTGCGTGGTCCGTGACCAAAAGCCCATTAAGTTGTTTGAAATCAGGGCATTAAGCTAAATTAAACTCCAATTGCAATAATAATAGAAAATTTTAAAATCAGCCTTTGAGAGTATGTTACAACAATAATGTCTCACATGTTCAAAATTTGTGGAATAAATTAGAATAGATGTGACAATGATAAAGACAGAAAAATGTTTGCGACACCATAAGTAGCAAGTGTCAAAGAAAAGAGAATGGGGGTTTCAATTTCATCGAAAACATAGAAAGCGCACCGCTGTAGGCTAATTTTAAAATGAATAGTGAAAATTTTCTTTGCGTTACAGCAATAGCTGTTTCAAAAGAAAAATTTCATCAAATTGTAAATCATATGTTATTAGCTCTGTTTTAAAAATTAAGAAAAGATTAAAATTATTTTGTCCAAAATTTTTAAACTCTTGTTATATATTTCGATCGTCATTTCTAATTCATATTTTAAATTTATCAAGTGAAGAAAATTAAAAATTATTTTATAATTTGTTCTGTTAAACTTGTATGATTTCTGAAGGTATTTCCTTAATCTATATTATCTTCTCCGTCTGACGTAAGACTGTAATTTCTTTCAGAAATCTCAACTTAAATTGCTCCCGACGCATTTTCCCTTGTAATTCAGAAACATAAATAGGAAACTTTTAATTTTGGAATGCACTTCAGTGATCAATGAATATAGATTTTGCATAGAGCATGTCTTTGAAATGCCTCTTCTCACATCCTTTACTGAAAATTCTGTCTAGTTTTTAATAAATTCTTAATGCGCCTTTTTTCAATATTCAAGTATCTATTCCTAATACTTGAGCCGATAGGGGAACAAGTTCGAATTCTTTTATTAGTACATTTAAGATTTGAGCTGCCGCAAACTAATTAGAGCGTAAGTAATACTAGGCCAGTTGCAGCAAAACCATTTATTTCATATTCATATGGCATCCCTTTCGGGGCACATTTCTAGAAATCAGCATCAAAATTAAACAAAACACGAAAATTCCACCTCGCAATCCTCTTAAAAGGAAATTCCGTTGCAGTTCCGAGTGGTAGAAAAAAAAATTTCGGATGCATGTTTTGAATTAATACAATAAAGGTTCATTAAAGATGCGTTCAAACTAAAAGGGAATAATAATAAAGATTGTTTGAGAGCGTGAAACATTTTTCAGATATCAAAATGTCTGTCTCTCTTTTTAATTCAAAACACTTTTTGAATTTTGAAAATGAACAAAAGGACTGACACATTTATGAAAATTCAAATTGTCTTTTCTATATCTACAAATTTCATGAAATCTATTAATTCACGAAAATACTCTTAATTATTTTTCTTCATCAGTGTTATAAATATAAAATAAAAGTCGATTTTTGTACGATTTATAATGAAACTACTTCAGCTTTAATAGAATTAAGAAAGAACAAAATAGAAATGTGAATTCTTTAAACCCAGCTCAAAGATTCATTTTAAAATTTTTTATGAAAAGGAATGCAGTTGCCTCTTAGAAGTTTCTTCTACTAGAAAAGGAATATGCGCTAAGTTCTACAGAAGATCCGATCTTTTCTAGTGTTACACAACAAAATAAATTGTTTATTAGTTTTGTAATAAACAATTACAAAACCACGCAAGCACAGCCGACCTACATGGTGTAATGCAATGGTTTGAACGGCAATGAATTTACGTTAAAAAAACAACGATAATATCGATAGAAACAAAACATTACATCTAACTTGAATTACACAAAAGATGAAAAACTTCAGAAAAATATAAAAGTTCTTAACAAGCACAAATGGGAAAGAAACTTTGAATAATGCTGACTTTGTTAACGGCCTATAGAATATAGTAATATATTTCGACACTTTCAAACAAAGATGAAGAATTTTCAATTTTAAAATGGAGAGCCGTCTGTAGGCTTGAAGCTCGTCAGTATCAATCGGATAGTGCTGCTAAATGAACGCTAATATATAGGTGATGGAACCGATTAAAAACTGCAGGTGCCATCAGAAATATTGCTGTCTCAGTTCACCCAAGAGCTATGATGCTTGGAATAGGTATACGTATATGGGGTATTATATGCACGACGCCACAAAGAGCTGACGACTGAAGATTTTCAGAACCCTGCTGCTGGTAATGGCGCAGAAAATAAATATTATCTTTCAAAAGAAAAATAATTTATTTTATCTAGCCTTTAAAACAAGTTTTTATTCTTATTTTCTTTAAAGAGCATAAGCTAAAGAAAATTCTCTACGTTCCAGTGTTTCTAGAAAATTAATTAACTATTACAAAAACATATATTCATAGAAATTTGGATGAAGAAATCGGAACAAATTGGGCTTATTCGGCTTATCAGAAGATTAAATGCACAAATAAAATTGTCTTAGTGAAGTATCTACATGAACTTCAAACACACATTAGCACAATGGAATATGAAATAAAATGGCTTCCTGGATGAAAAACAAGGGATTCGGTATATAATAATGCATTGGGCCTTTTGCACGCAAAATCAAATGTAAGGGGTTAAACATTCTCCCGTTCGGGGAGTGATTCAAAACGCGACGTTAATATAACTAAACTAAACTAAACTGAAACTATTATTTTGTCCTACCACTCAGAACTGCAATAGAAATGCCATTTAAGAATGCAACCTGCATTGCATTGGGAAATATTTGAAATTGTTTGTTAAAAGGCGTCCCAGTGGGAAAGACTTACAGTGACTCAAAAAAGTATTGGTGCACAATAAACCACCAAACATTTTGTGAAAGAATAAATCATTTTTTAAGTTTTAACCAAATGCTTTTTGTACATGTCATATCTGTAGACTAAATAAAATCCAAAAACATGAAAATTAATTTACAATATTATTGCAGTAATACTGAAATTAACATTTCTTGTTGTATAACTGAAATTCATGGTCAAAGAAGTTTTGGGGCACGCAAACAAAATTGTTCGATATTACTCAAACATTATTTCTTAATAATGTGCTGGTCCTCCTTTACATTTTATGATTTCATTCAGTCGTTTATGCAAGGATTTCAAAAGATTTGCACAAACGTTTCCTTCTATTTCATCCCATTCAGACATGAGTTTTTCTCTAAGTTCATTTTTGCTGTAAATTTTAAATTTACGAATTCTATTATTCAAATGGTCCCAAATATTATTAATGGGATTGAGATCTGGACTCTGTGCAGCAGTTTTAATTACTTGGGGACAGTGATATAAAGCCCAGAGTCTGCAGTGTGAGCATTGTTCTTTGGGTTATTACCCTGATAGAGTTTGTAATGTGACAATATGAACATTTTTTCAGCACTTTGTTTCAAATTTTGTTTTAAAATGTCTAAATACATATATTTGTCCATCATTCCATCAATAAAATGTGAATTCCCAACACCCACAGCACTCATACAGCCCAAGCCCATCTGGCTACCACCACCATGTTCTACAGAAGGAGTCAGAATCTTCATTTCCAGTTCACTATTGGGTTTTCGCCATACCATTTGCTTTCCATCGCTTCCAAAAACATTGTATTTACTCTCATCTACAAATAAAACTGAATTCCAAAACTCCAGAGGCATTTTAATACATGATTTAGCAAATTCTAAACGAACTCTTCGATGTGCTTTACTGAGGAATGGTTTTTTCCTAGCTACTTGGCCATGAAAATTGTATTTTCTCAAGGTATTCCGGACCGTTTCTGGATTAGCAGACTTGTTAAATCTTTGTTACGCTTTTAAAATTAATTTGACTGCACTGTCTTTATTATTGCAAGTAATTTTTCTAACAATCTACCTTTCTTCATGTTCAGTGAAACGATGTTGGCGACCTGTTCTTGATCTGTTTTTAACTGATTTTGTCTTCTTGTATTTCGAAATTGTATTATGTACAGTAGATGTACTTACATTTACAATTTCACCAATTTTTCTCTCACAGCTTCCACGTTTTCAATGACAA
>BGPR01014702.1:0-15712 GCA_013235015.1 Araneus ventricosus
AGAAACGACATCTTATTGACAAGAAATCGCCGCCCCCCGCCCCCCCCCCCCCCCCCCCGCGCCCCCCCGCGATTGTATGTTTGTTGCCTCTTATTCCTTGTGGGCAATAACCAGTTCATTTGCATTTAGAACTCCAAAGTGACATTTGTCCTTTCGCTTTTGAGGTGTTATCACCTTCAATCTAGGATTGCGCGGTTTAAAACATTGGAATTTGAAGAAAAGCAACAAATAATTATGGAAATCAATCAAGTTGATGTTGTTAAAAAAATATAAATTTTTTTCAGTCGATGATACCTACATTTTTACTGTGGAGGTGATGGTTGGTGGTGGAGCAAAAAATCTATTGACATCTAAAACTACCTAGGAGTATAGGGATAGACAACAAGTAAAGAAATTAGTTAAAAAATCAGCTACCTTCCTGGAGACTGTTTTTTGCAAATTCCTAGTTTTAGGCAACTGAAATAAAACAAAAATTTAATTTTTTCAGAAAAATGTGGGAGGGACGATCCCGCCCTTTCGAAAAGCCACTGTTTTTTCGAAAAAACAAAAGACAACACATTGAAGAAGCTATAGGAAAAAGTACAGTGGATAGCAAACGAAAACATTTGAAGGTACCGTTAATGTCCATGCTGACAAAGTTTTCAACTAAAATTTTCATTTTAAAGTTCTTAAAAAATTTTAATATAAAATTTTATATAAATGTATAAAATTGTATATTTTATATGTTTATAAATACAATCAGCGATCATTTGTAATGTTAATCAATAAGCGCAATAGAATATGTTACTATATGAATACATGCACACGCACATAAACATTGGATGCGCAAATCCTCAAACTGTCTATAACGATAATCTGTCCATAACAATATATTCTCCAGGTCCATATATCTCTTTTTCCTTTCCTATCATTTTCTTGGGATTTTTGTTATCTTTAAATGAAGTTTGGAAATTTAAATAATAAACCTTAAAACACATTCTATATATTTTTTATATGCATGTAACTCAATGAAGTCAAAACTTTGGGAAAATACATCTTTAAAATAAAAACAGCTTTTGAAAACACACTTTTTAGATGCACGAATAATAGAAGCTATATATTGAAGTGTTCTTCTACTTTTTAGTTTAATTTTTTTTCTTTAATTTATAAATCATTATGAGGAATATTATGGAATTTGGTAATCCATTTTTTCCTAATTAAATACCAGATGGCGTCACATGTACGGAATCAAAATTTGATTAAAATTAATCGATTAATTAAAAATTAAGCTCTAAAAATATTGAAATAGACTATAATAATCGAGAATACATAAGTGTATAAAATTTCAGAGCTTTAATGCATTCGGAAGTGCGTGAAAAATCGATTCGTAAATTCTCTCTAAAGCTCTAAAGATATTAAAATAGATTATAAACTTTAAAAATATTCGCTCATGAATTATCACCCATTCAAATCCATAATTATTATTAATTAAGCTCTAGAAAGTTAAGCTCTAAAAATATTAAAATAAACTATAATAATCGAGAATACATAAATGCATAAAATTTCAGAGCTTTAATGCTTCCGGAAGTGCGTGAAAAATCGATTCGTAAATTTCATCTTTGTAAGCACGGAACAAGTCAAGTTAAATAGAAGCAAGTAAAAATTCTTGAACCTCCAAGATTTATTGGCGGCTGGTTTTTCGTTAGCTTCAACGCGACGTTCATTTATAGAAATGGATTGGAACACAATTTCAACATGGAATGGCTGTGTTCAATTTAAAGATTTTGTCATAATTTTTATGACAGAAAACGCTGTACCTGTTTCAAAGAATATCCATCACAAGCACAGGTGAGGGAAAGAAAATTGAAGCATAGATTGAAAGTTAATTTTGTGTTATTATTCAGTATAGTATTACTACTTACATATCAGTAGCTTAATGCCAATGATTTTTTAATCTATTGTTATTTGGCATAATAAAAATAAAATTAATACGAAAACTAAATAATCAATTATTAATCCCTTATCCGACTTTAGTTATTTAATCTGCCATTTATTCTTGTCCAAAATTAGTTGTCCAATTTAAAAACAACAACCAAGGAATCATTTTATTTTTTATTTTGGAAAGTGTGAACCTATTGCACCATCTTAAGGTGCTTGTTAAAACTTCATATTTAGATATAGGGACAGACACCGAATTTGGACCACCCAGACATATTTTAATGTACAGTGATGAAGAAGGCATTTTAACCAAAAAACAAGTAGTAGAATTTTCTTGTAGTTGATTTATCAACTTTTTATGAATTACACTTTAAATAAACAAAAATGCAGCGTCAAAAAAGGGCCATCGGTCCAATCAAGGAAACCGGTCACCTAGATTGGACCACTGGGTGCCCAATTTCTTTAAGCACATTTAAAGCAAAAAATATCTTTTGATTTTCAAATTCACACCAGCACACAATGCTTAATGGCATTGCATGGCAATTGGCAAATATGGCATTCAATTCACCCCATTTGCATCGTTACAACATAATTTGCCTAGTTTACGGCTCATACATTTAATAGAACAGAAGTTATGTCACTGGTCCAATCTAGGCACCGCCGCTGGTCCATATTCGACGACTCTTCCCTACGTTGTGTATGATAACAAGCCCAAATAATAAGATACGAATGAACTGGCTGAACTTTCTAAAAAGGATTTGTAAGCGAAAACGTAGCGTTTAGAATTAGGTGTCATCCATGAATTGTTTTAACAAAAAACAAGAAATTACGTTGTTTTAACCCTTTGAACGGCAAAAATATTTCAGCTGAATGCTTTGAAAACGGCCTCGCTGTAGCTAAATGGTGAACGCAAATGTTTCGGAGCCGGTTTTCGGGTAATAAACAGAAAGCAACTTTCTACGTCGGAGCCGGTTGAAGAGTAATAATCGAAGAATGACTTTCGGCGACGGAGCCGGTTTTAGAATAGTCATCAGAGGGCGACTTTCTACGTTCCAGCCGGTTGAAGGGTTAATTAAGTAATAAAATGTTATACCCTCGGATAGGAAATTTGTTTGGCTACACTTTACTATAATCAGTTTATGAAAAATAGTTTAAAAATAAGGTTAAGGGAATTTGAGGGGGAGGGGGTTGTCAACGGTTCTCTAGATCGGACCACAAAAGGTTGTCTAAATTTGATTTAAAACAGTGGAATTATTATCTTGAATTATTGGAAGAGTTCAGACAGTAGTTTATCACCACTAGTAATCCTCATAAATTGGAACTGGACAAGTCAAAGTAATAAAAAACAATAAGATGACACAAAACCCATCAAATGTTGGATGAAACAGTATAAAAAATTATGAAACAGATCATTTGCATCACTTGTGAGAAAAAAAGATAGAAGAATTGATGGGGTAAAACTTACCAGCTCCACACACTTATATTTAAAGAAGCATGATCAACTATCTAAACCAATTTTTTTCCAAATTTGATCTGTCTTTGAGGGGTGGGGGAAGGGAAATAAATAGCATATCGGGCATCTAAAGTTGGACTTCGGAAATTGTAAAATTAATTTTGAACAATTATTAAAACGAATATCCAATTCGGCTGCCTGAATATTCTATAATAAATATTTTTTTCTTCTCTACAGAAGATAATAGGGTTCACTTTATTCGATACCGCGCAATTTTTCATAGCCTTTCAGAAATTTTTCCCTTACCCCAAGAGATAATATACAATGCTTGGCTTATCAGTATGGAAAACATCGCCAAGTTGGCTCCGAAAACAGACCTTAAGACATAGAAAAAAAATCTCGATCTCCAGGAAGCATTTTCCCCCCATTACGTCCGTATATTAATCTTGAAAAGTATTATCCTTTCCATATTTCCTCGATGAGTTGCCCCGCAAATGGCGCTCATAAAAAACTTTTGCGGAAAGTTATCTGCAAGTTCAACAAAGTAATGCGGAAAGAAATAACATTTTGCTTCCAGTAATCAAATGACTTCATTAGAAACGGATAAGGCAACTTTGCCATAACTTTTCCGGAACTTTTCCGCTCTCAGGTGCGAGGAGCACTTCTTTAGTTTTGGGGAAAAAACTATTCTGGTCAGTTTAAGGTCTGTTCTTCGCGATTAATTGAAGGATGAGAAGAACAAAATCGGGAATGTTCTCTATTCCATTTTCCTGTCTACTTTCATATAAGGATGTCAGTTATACCACATGGAGTTCGCCAGCATACTACGCAACAAAAAAACATAAAGGCGCAGTTCGTAGTTCGTGTCCGCGCCGTACATTTTTCGTGAAAATGTCGGGATAAAATCATAAAACAAGTATTTCGTATTAATATGTAATTTAATTATCAATCTCTTTAAATACAATATTTACACAGAGTAGTATAATGGCTACAGAATAGATACCACAGACCCTTACTACATGCGATAAACTTGTGATTTATCTATTCTGTAACCATTCTATTACTCTGTGTAAATATTGTACTAAAGAGATTGATAATTAAATTACATATTAATAAGAAACAATTGTTTTATGATTTTATCCCGACGTTTTCAAGAAAATTCTACGGCGAGGACACGAACTGTGCCTTTATTATGTTTTTCTTAGAGTAGCTTTTGATGGCGTCATCTGTTGACATTATATAAAGCTACATTTCGCGTATGCTCAGTAAAACATTATTTACTACAAATGCTCATATTTCCAGTAATATCCAAATTTTTGAATTTAAATTTTAATACAGTACAAGTATTCTGTAAGTTTCGTACTATTCGAAAGAAAACTCTGCATGTTATAATCAAAAAACATACGAAGTTTGAAATTTTCAAATTCATACCGATTTTTACTTATATTCTGAAAAATATTTTTATTGTCTCATTTTGGGTCCTAATAATACTCCTCAAGCTCTTTAAAATGACACAAGAATCAACCTCCTAGCTAAACGCGTTTCTACACTACACTTATTTAGAACCTTACATAAAGCTAATTCATAACGACCACGCGCATGCGCCTACACTGGTACGATGACGTCAGAGGAAAAAATACTATGCGACAAACTCTTACAGATACGATCTATCCGTTGTGGGCACAACCATTCTTTTCGCATTAATAGTCTCGTAGTTATTAGCGATTCAAATTTGACGGTATTTTGTCACACAAGAAAGTTCGACCGACTATCACTGTAACGAGCGAAAGACATTTTCATGTCAAAATTTCTCGATTTATATCAATAAAAATGCTTAAAAAGTGTTTAAAATTAGCTTACATATTCATGAGCTGTCACTTGTCTTCACGCAATTTCTTCATCTTGATTTGTTTCATGTTTCTAAAGAATCAATTTTGCAATGAGTTTTCCTCTCTCTTCCTCGTATGTTACACTTCCGGATGTACTAGAGTTTTGAAATTTTGCACACTCGTGTGTTCCGTATGACATTACGTTATTTTTATATTTTCAGAGTTTCACTATCAGTTGAACGATTCATTTAATTCAATTTTGGTTCCATGTATGTAGTGCCACCTGATGGTCATTAAATAAATTAATTTAATCATTCCATGATATTTATAACAACTGAATTACAAATTCAAGTCTAAGAAACAGAAAATAATTAGAATGCAAAAAATTGAATTTTATCACACGAATAGATTATGTTTTCCGAATTACTTTTAGATGTCAAATCAGAAAACTTAGCTTTTAAAGTAAATGAATCGATCTTTTTCTAATTAACTAGAAAATCACCCGTCATGGTTTGACGGGTGCAAATTGCCTCTTCATTCGAGTGATTTCCCTTCAAATTTGACGTGTTTAAATAGATATATATGCGACAGAAATTTTTAACATTGATTGAAAACAAATATATAAACATATGTTTTATGACAGGAAATTTTTTTTATTTACATATTATTTAAATATTTCTTTATCCAAAAAACCTCTTGGTAAACAACATTCCTGTGAAGTATTTTTCGTTGTTTAATAATTTTCTTTGTACTTCAGATGTCTTCGTGTAAATTTTAACGTGATTGGGAATCCTAGACCTTGAAAATGCAACATGGAGCTGTCCATGCGAAAAGACAGACTCATCGAGGTAAATTCCAACATGATTGAAAGTTTGCCCCTGCGATTTGTTGATAGTCATCGTGTAAGCTGGAATTAACGGGAACTGGCGGCGGTTGAGAACGAATGGTAGATTCACGTCACTGGTGGCTAATTTAATTCTTGGCAAGAAAACAACATCGCCACGATTGCATTCAGATACAATTTGGCGTCCAAACTATATCAGGCGCATGATATACCACTGACGTAATTTGCTACTTTGTATTAAAAAACGGAAATTAATTTGAAATATAGGATTAATATAATTTAAAATTTCTCGGGAACTATTGATCATAGCGAGATAAATTTTATACCAATCGATAGAAAATTTTATCTCACTATTTTAGAGCTATTAAATTTGAAATTAGAACAATAATTACTCTTTTAAATTTAAAATGACTGAAATTTAGGTTCTCTAACAATGAAATAATGCTGTTTAACGTCTCGCAGTGCTATGGCGCGAGTTTTATTGTTGGTGACGTCAGAGCGTTACCAGAGGATCTGGGCTATTATATTAGTAATTATATCTCTGAAATCTTAAGAATATTTTATCCATGATTTTTTAAGAAAATATACATATAAATATGAGCTATCTGTTTCTGAAGTGAACATGAAAAACGTAAAATGACGTTTGCGCCGCTCGGAGGGTTAAAAGAAGATTTTATCAAAGTCGTTTTGGTTGAAAATTTGCGTTTTTAATTTTTGAATATTTGATCACTTCGGGAAACTATTAAACGCAGAAATTCTTGAAAGGATATTGAAAATTTCAAAGGAAGAATATTCTAACAAACATTTCTTTAAGTGTATAAAGTGAATTTTTCTACGAATAATTTGTAACGAAGAAAGTTTTTAAAAAATAAAACCAATCTTTTAATTTCCAAATTGGATCTGTTCTTTCAAAATATTCCCGATAATGTTGATAACTGTTCAGTTTACTAGTTTGCTATGTCCGAGCATATGGAGAGTGGATATTATGGAATGTTCAAATGTTTAATATTAAAGCATAAAAACATTCAGTGCTTATATATTTTTTATCATTTTTCTGTCTTAATGGATCGATTGTTTTAGATAATGTTAGATTTATAATCATTTCATTTTGTGGAAAATGTCTGTGCTAAAAGATTCAGAGTCCTTTGAATCGAATAAAGCAGGTTTTATTTACAGCATAGTCTATCATACGTGAAAAGCTGAATCACAGTAAGGATAAAATGAAAGTCACTTACATATATATAGATTTTCAATAGGATTGAAAAGATAGAAAAGCAGCCAATGGGGATTCATAATGATATAGTGAAACAGCGAATAGAAAACATTAATACGACAACCAATCAGCTCTATTTAAAAAGGCGTGAGGTTTCTGAAACTTAGTGATGTAATGTGGGAATACTCTATTCTAACAGATAATAATCTCAAAATGGTTGTTTTTTGGATGTTTGATGCCATTTCTTTTTGCTTTTAAGTAAAAGTGCTTCTTCTGACAAAAAATATATTTGTAGTCAACCAGTGCAGTTTAAAATATAATACTGACAACTTTTCACATCCATTTTACACATTAAAACGTAACGTACCTTTAAGTTATTGCTTTTTTACCGTAGAAAAATTTTTAACGATAAATTAACTGGTTAAAACGCTAATACGGCAACATTATGGAAAAATGGCGAAAACGAATGAGACGGAGAAATAAAAGTGCTTACTTTTATGAACTCAGTATTGGCAACAATCATAATGAAGTTTGTCTTGAATCGGAATTTGTTCTTTTTTTATCGAGTTGATTGCTTTCCAAAGGAAGCCGAAATAATAGCGACTATGATAAAGAACGTCTTTTGGATCTGGTGTTGTTGCTTTATTCTCAGAGTGCGAATAATTTTTCCGTCAAAGCTATATTTCCAACGATGTTTCGAAGTGGCGTTTTTGTTTTAATTGAGTATTGTATTGATTTTTTCAAGAAAACCTCGTTTTCAACGTCATGGAGAAAACATATCATAGAAATTTTAACGTCGAGAAGAGAACATTTTCACTTGTTACTCTCCTCTTCTCGAACTAAACCGAAATTTTTATAATAGTTGCATGTTTTATTCAACATGATCTCAGACCGTTTTTCTTTCCTTTCCATGGTAAGGAAGCTCGTTTCTATAAAATTAATTAGGAGTTGTTTTAGACATACTTTGCTAAAAGTAGTGATTGTCACTGATTTAGATAAACGTTTGTTTTATCCAAAATGTATGGATAGTGGCTTTGACCCACTTTTATGCATGGTTATATAGGGAAAGCTTTTCCTCCATTTAATTAACCTGTTAAGATACAGGTATCTGGACTTTATTATACAATGTCTATAGTAGGCGTCCTTTTCATTCAGACCTTCACAGGGATAAAATTGCTTTTTTTAGAGCTCAGTGTAATACGTCCCAGTTGTTAGAAAGAAAAATTGTGCATTCATCGGTAGTCACCTGGGTGTTGGCTGATGCTATTCAAAACATTTGTTATCAGACGTTTCTTCTGCGCGTGTATGCTCGATGGTTTCCACCAGATCTATTGGTAAGCGATACATTTTTTTTCACAAAATAATATTCACAGAATAACATGGCCTCAATTAAGTTTCACCAATAGCTAAAATAATAATTTTTCCATGCATAAAATGTAATGTTTTTTGGATTTACCGGATAATATAATGCAACCTTTACCAACATCACCGGGTACGCGTCTATTTTCATAGACATTTGTGCCTGTTACAGAACAAGTTGCTTTTCCATTGGCCTAAATCCTATTGCCCAATTACTTTGGATTGGATTGCTATCATCTACAATTATATATAATATAATATATAATATAAAGAAATGAAAAGTTATTTATCAGAGAGATATCGGCATGATATAATCTTCATTAGCTAAGTCATTCAAGTCAGTAATATCTGATATTTTCTCCGAAACCGCATCTTTTAGAAACATTTTTTTCTGGTTTTCATATTTTGCACAGTTATTTATTCCATATTTCTCGCTCTGTAATTGTAGCTCTTCCCACATTTAATCTTCCTTTGTTCCCCAGCATACTACTCCTGGCAGCAGCCAAGGGATTAATTTTTGAAAAGCTTTATTTATGATACCTGTGTTGCCCCTTCAACGACAGTCATATTACTGTAGATTATCCATAAATGCCACTGCATAGCGTCAATCCCACATTCTGGTACGTAAAATATTTATTCTTACTTTCTCTACAATGTTCTCACATCCCTTTCGTTTCAATTATTTCAAACTCTCTATCTCTGTTTTTTTGGTTTGACATTAGGCATGAAAATCAGTGTTTTAGGCCTTGCAGCAACTTCATTTCAAAAGAAAGAATATCAAACCTTTATGTTGTAGGAGTCTGTGTATCCTGGAAAACGTTATTGTGTCCATTTTCATTTGCTCTCACTGTTTTCTTTATACTCTCTCTCTCTCTCCTCTCTCTCTCTCTATGTCATATATATATGTCAATGTATTATGGGGATTTAATATATAAATATTTCACTGTCATTGCAGGAACTGCATTTCAGATATAACTCTTTAGTATTGCTATGGCATTTTATTTAGTAGAAAAAAGCAATTAGTTATTTTCTTGTTCTTATCTTGAAATCTTTGGAGATTTACTCTATACTTGTTTTCCAACAGTGAAAGAAACTCAAAAGAAGAAGGTTAGGCACTTTCTCAAAATTGGATTTAATGCTTATTTTTTCAATCGATTCTTAAAAGATCGTTGGCATTTTTTAAATTATTGGAATTCAATTCTTAGTTTATCTTTTTCATAGTGACGTGGACTATAATCTAAATTATCTTTGCTTAACATTTCATTTGTATGGTATTAATTATGGTAGCATTATACTTATATTTAATTTAATTATTGGTTTATAGGTATATACTATTAAAGTCATTTAGAATTTTAATTAATGTTTAAAGATATTTAACTAGCTTATATATATATTATTATTATTCTTATTATTACTAATAAATCAATTTATATAGTTTTATGCTTAATCCTATCAACAAGTAATATCTGTAATTTTTGCAGAATTGGGCGAAATATGTAAAGTGCTCCTGCTGAGATACCAAAGAGTTAAAACCCACTCCAGAGAGAATACCCAAAAATCACATTTGCTTATTTGTATGGCTATATTCTTCTATCATCATGAAAATTGTGTAATGTTTTTTTCATAATTGTTTGTCATCAGGTTAAGCTGGAGTGAGTGGACGCAGCGAGTCACAGTGCAATAAAGCTGTAAAAAGAGAGGAGGTTGATGCCTGGCCCCATCCAAGGTGGTCCGTTATAATAGTCCGAGGAACGGTAGCAGGGTATATCAGTCGAGTTGCTGGCAAAAGTGGAGCCGTTTGCGTTTAATGGGTTAGATGAAATATGGGCGAGGATCTGGACCAACTAGTCCCCCCCTCGTCAGTGTCAATGCGCTTAAGCTTCCAGCAGGAAAACACTTCGAAGGGGACTTGGCGGAAGACATTCCGATGTATTTGATTCCTGAACAGTTTAGTCGGTAGAAACTCCCCAGCGCTCCCAGGTATCAAAGGTTTAGCGACACTCCCTGACCAGTAGAGGAAGGGTTTCTTTTTTCCCTAAGACTAGCTGCCTGGCAGAAAGAAAACTAATTACTACGGTCTGCTTTTACTTTGTTTTCCATTTAGTTTTCTTCAGTTATGATCTTCTAGAGAATGATTCCTAACCTTAGTTTGGTTTACATCGCCAGGTTGGCTTCTGTCCTGTCGTTGAGGTTGCCATGCGTCCTATAAGCTGGACTGACACCGTATTCTCTACTCACTCTCGTATTTCTTTCAGATCTCGTTCTGGATGACAACTAGTTCACTAAGGGAAGAAATGACAACTGTTACTCATCTGGATTCCTCATCTGGTATTCACTACTCAGTCTAATTCCTGCTCAGTCTAGTAATTCATCCTCAGTCTAGTAATTCCTCTCAGTCTCTTATTTCCATATACCGTCTCGTTTCTCAGAGACTCTTACAAGTTCCTTAAGGGAAGAAATAGAACTTAACTGTTACTCAGTCTGGTAATTCTTCTCAGTCTAGTATTCATGCTCAGTCTCTTATTTCTACTTAAGTCTCGTTCTCAGACGACTCTTAACCAAGTTCTTAAGGGGAAGAAATGAGAACAACTGTACTCAGTCTCGGTACACTATTTCCTAGTCTCGTTAATTCACTACTCAGTCTGGTAATTCACTACTCAGTCCAAGTAATTCACTACTCAGTCTCTTATTTCACTGACAGTCTCGTTCTCAGGGACTCTTCAACCAAGATTCCTTAGGGGAAGAAATGAACAACTGTTACTCAGTCTGGTTTCACTTCTCAGTCCTGTTCTCTCAGTCTCTTATTACTGCTCATTCTCGTTCTCAGACGGCTCTTATACTTCAGCCTAAGGGGAAATAGAACTGTATTATACTCAATCTCGTAATTCTCAATCTCACGTAATTCACTTCCTCAACGTCTCGTAATTCTACTCAGTCTCGTAATTCCTCATTCTCGTATTCCTACTCAGTCTCGTTCCGGATGACTCTTAAGCAAGTTCCTTATAGGAAGAAATAACTCTTAATAAGAATAAATAAATATAAAATATTATTATATTTCTTATAATAACTAACAATATTATTATTAACTTTCTTATAAAACTAACAATATTATAAAAAATATAATAATACTGAACACAGTCGTAATATTCAGCACCAGTCTACCATATGTCACTACTCAGTCTCGTATTTCACACTCAATCTCATATTATCGCTCAGTCTCCGTATTTTCACTACTCAGTCTCAGATTCTTCTCCCAGTCCGTCCTGTGACTCTTAACATTCTTTTCTTTCCACTTTCAGCCCTTTAAGCGGACAGACCGACTTTTTCCTTCCTCTTCATTAGATTTATAAACTCATATTGAATTTATAAGCAGATCATTTGTTTAAAATTAAAATTTTCTTGAAATTCCATGCAGAAAATATTCTTATGGCTTCACAGTTTTTAATAAATACAAACATTTAATTTTTTGTTAATTTTTAGATATTAAAGCTATTATATAAAAATAATTGGGTATTTAGAGGTTTAAATTAAGGTTTCCACAAGGACTTAGATGTGAATGATATTAGAAGTGCCGAATGGATATCTCTACTGATAATTATGGAGAATGTGTGTGTGTTGGCGCTCTACAGGTCAGACCGCTGAACTTAGAGCTGCGAAATTTGGCACAAACATACTTTGGAGGGTGGGAATGTGCAGCTCGTATCCCTTTTTTTGAAATTTTAATTAGAATTTTAATTTTTTAAAAAGTGTGAATTAGAATACTAATTAATTCGAATTTTAATTACTTAAAAATTATGAATTAGAATATTAATTAATTAGAATTTTAATTAATTAAAGCGAAATTTTTGCGTTTTTCCTTAATAACTTCAAAAATATGACAGCTCACCATATTTTTACACCATCTGAAAATGTAAAAAATTACCTTTCCAACGATATCAATTAATTTGCCGTACAATGTTTTCTCGATTTTTAATAAATTTTAAAAAATATTTTTTGGCATAATTTACAGCAATACTTTTCATTGTTTCAATAGAACTCAAACCGTTTTCATTGTTTAAACAAATATTTAATTTTATATTTCATTTTCATTCTTGTAATCTGAGATAATATCCTAATACATTTTTCTTTCATATTTTATTTCATCAAAAGTTTTGTGAAATCTGTAGACCAAGCTGTCCGAGATATTGCTTGCTTACATTAAGAAATATTTTCAGTAAGCTGATTGATTGTGGTTGCTATGTTTTCATTCTTTTCTCAGCATGTTTCAGTTCAGCTAACATACCTGCTGGCCATAAAATGTGCTGCATCATCATTTTAATGTTGAAATCAAATGCATGTTTTTCAAGAGTAATATGAAAGTGAAGATAGTGCCGACAACATGGAATTAGAGATTACATGGCATGGTCAGTTATTTTACTCTATTAGGAACATTTATGTAGACAATGAACAGAAGATATCCAAGGTCACTAATAGAACATTGGTTAAATCTCTACCACAATCTGAAATTTAAAATTACGTTGTTGAGGAACCACGAATATAAAATGATGCGAGATTCAATTGAAATCATATTCCCGGCAAACAAGCTGGTCGCCGAAGGCGGCTAGTAAGTAATATAACAGCTTGATTTGTTATAAAATAAATTTAAATAACTTGTTAACAGGGTTACCGAAAACGTATTTCTGGTGAATTAGATTCTTTTTTTAAGAGCATGATAATTTCACCAGTAATATAATTAGGCGTTTGACTTCCTCAGCCTTCTATCGTAACTCAATGCATTTTTCATGATGATATTTTATTTAAGGGGGCATACGACTCTTAAAGTTTGAAAAAAAATGGAGGAAAATTGTCAAATTCGATACATGATATCTCTGAAACAATGTAATTCACAAACTCACTTTCTTTTTCTAGAAAAGTATCTGTTCTATCTCTTATAATATACACATTTCCAAACCTTCATATTGGTATGCATTTATTTGATAGAATAATAAATATGGGTATAATTTTTGGAGAAAAATGAGATAGTCGCCTTGCGCGCATGATTACGGAAAAAATATTTATCTAAACATAATATTTTGGGTATCTAAGCAATCCAAACAGTCTGTTTAAGAAACTGAACCACAATTTATTAACATTCAAATTTATTTACCGATTTAGAATAAAAATGCTAAAAATAGTTAAAATTTCAACTTTTTTACCTCCAAAGAAAAAAACCACTTCTTTAGAGAAATATCTACAAAAATGTGGTTCAATTTGTAGAACATAGCAAAATACAATTCGATAAAAATGTTATGTAAAAATATTCAATAATTCTTAAGATATCGTGCGCGCAATATATAAAAAAAACATTTTGAGATATAGCGCTTTAAAGATATGGCCATATTCAATGTTTACGTTGAAGAGCTGCTACATTTTCCTTCATAACTTTCATAATTATGGGAAGTTTTTAAAGCGGATTGTTTTAAATTGTTCAGAAAAGACAGGGAAATATTATACACCTTTTTCATAAAACCGAAAATTTTCGAGGTTTAACAGTCGTATGTCCCCTTAATAAGCATCATTAAAACGAATTTACATTAAAGAAAGCGTACGAAAATTATGCTTTCCTACAGACGCTGAAAATATAGGCGCCATTTAAACAAGCGTTTAGGGTAGAGAAAGTGATATCGCTAGGTGGTGCAGTGCGCACGAGAATAACAAGGACAGACGCTGTAGAGACCGCCGCAGGGTTTTTCTGGCGCAGACGATAATTATGTGACACACGGGCAGAGATTTTTTAAATCTCTGATTATTCAAATCGGTTGGTTAATTAACCTTCGCCCCCAAGTAGATGCCAATCAAAAGTCAAAATACTGAAAAAAAATAGATGTATCACGGCTCCTAATTTCAAAAATTCTCGGCTTGTCTAATCCAAGATTGTTCGGCTACTAGACGAGTTTTTTTTATCGTTTGGTGCGCTTTAATTTCGGTCGAATTAATCGTTTTTTTTAAACAAGCGTTATTTTTCTATCGTATCTTCGTGATCATTAAGCGAACCAGGAAGTTTTATGATTTTTTTAAAGTTGTTTTAACAGACATTTATGGAAATTTTCAAAGTGATTATGAATTAATTCAGTGTAATTAGAAATTTGAGAAGTTTTGTGAAGTAAAATGAGTACTCTGTCTATCTTCTCAGCCATAAAGAAAATATGAGAGTGAAAAATAATAAAATCGTTTGATTGCAGCAAAATTGTTTACCAGTTTCAGCGCTTTTCTGCTTTCTATAAATAGATTTCTTCATTTTCCTTGGTAATTCGAAGCTTTATTGTCGAACATATGCGCAGCGGTTTTCTAGATGTGAATAGAAACAAAACACGTTACAGGAAACCAGATGCACTAAGAATTAATTTCGAACTCTCTTTGTGTCAAAAAGTAATTTAGTTAAGCAAGTTTGAAATAGTTGGGTAATAAATATAACTAAAATTATCTTTTTTCACACGTTTCTTATTTAATTTAACTTGTTTCATTGTTTGTGTGGATGAAATTCTGAAATCAATTCTTGATGAACTAGAGTTTAGAATTTTTTGGCACTCGATGACAATACATTATTTAATGATTTCAGCTTGTAATTATCAGTTAACAGATTCATTTAATTAAATATTGATTCTATAACTGTGGCGGCACCGAGTAGAGAATTTAAGAAAAAAAATTGGTTATAAAATTCTATAGAAATTCTAAGAATTAATTATGAATTAAAGACTAAAACTTTTAAAATAATAAAAAAAATCGCACTTTAGTAAGCTAATAGAATTTTCTTTTGAAAACTGCTTTTATTAAATTTATTTACGAATACATTTTACAGTGTTTCTTTGCCAATATAATTTTATATTTTATTTGAATTTTTTTCTTTCAGATGAATGAGATTTTATGAGTCTTTGTACATGTAATGAGTTATACCGCTTAACATTCTTATTATAATGTTAAAAAAAGTATTATTTATTGGTTTATTTTTTGAATCTTCAACGTTCCCCTTTCATAAACCACAATTTTATCCTGATCCAAGTCTGTCATTTTCAAGTGCGAAGTGGTCTATGAACTTGTAAGTGGGAAAGATGTTGCTG
>BGPR01014702.1:19099-29404 GCA_013235015.1 Araneus ventricosus
TAAAATTGCACGTGTATTGTAAAATTGTACGTGAATTGTAAAATTGTACGTGAATTGTAAAATTGTACACGTAGTTTAAAATTGTACGTGAATTGTAAAATTGTACGTGAATTGTAAAATTGCACGTATAAATAAAATTGATATTACTGTAAAGCTATGTTTTCGAATTTTTAAGTGGTGTAAAATTGTGCAATATTGCACAAACTGTGGCGTATTATTGCACAAATTATGTAATTTCATGTAATAATATGCCCGAAATTATTGAAGAAAAACATTAAAATCGTTAAAACGTTTATCAAAAACCTATTTAAAATTTTGAAAACCCTTTCTTATTGTAAATTAGAATAATAAGTAGAATAATAATTCTTATAAACCCGTACTTACTATCCCAAGAAGAAATAACGCTGCAAACTTGGTAACTCTAGGTCCAACATTGTTCTTTATAGAATGTTCTGAACAATTTTTGCATCACTCTTTTGACAATTTACAGATACAATTACAAAAGCGCTCCATTTGGACTGCCGGGCAATAAATGCTGAAATGCGACCGGTGCAGATGCGTGCGGGAGGAAAGTCTCTCTGGAAATTGGAGCAAGCGGGTTTTCGCGTTTTGAAGACGGGGGAAGAAGTAGGTGCAGTAGGGGATCGGAATGAGCCGTTGAGGCTGAGCGGCCTAAATGACCGCCTAAAGGGATGGGCCGAAAGGTGGAAAGGTGTTGAGCTCCACCACGCCATTTGCGCGGAGGGTATCTCTCGTGAATGCCCAGCTTAATTCCTGACTCAGAAAAGTTCCGATGTTAACTGGGATCTAGGAATAAGCTTACGCCGTCGATAAAGAATTAACAGTTAAGTTATTAGGTTAATCAAGTGAGCAAGATTTGGAAATATATTTTTTGAAAGATTATTTTTAAAGAATTTGCTTACTTTGAGAAAAACGGTTGATTTGAAGGAGATTGAAATACAATACTTGCGATTCAAAGCAGAAAGAAAAGAGTAGAATGGATGAAAGGTTTTAAGCATTTTTTTTTCCATTTTTAATATATGCCATGTAAAACTTGTTCCTATATTAAGATTTGCAAGATTTTCGACCGGTCGATAAAATATCCTTCGTAAAAAAGATGAAAACAGATGACACAAATCTCTCTTCTGAAACATATCTTAGCAATAGTATTTGTCTTTTTACTCCTTTTTCTCTAAAGTATTTTTTCACATTGTACTTTCCGCTGCGCACATTTTCATTCATTATTAAGGAATAAATGTTGGAAACTAAAGTCGTTTAAAAGTTTCCGCAGATTTTTTCGGATGACTTGGGGTTGCTAACAAACTCAGACAAATAAATTCGAATTTTTCTGCGCCTAAGAGACAGGTTTTATATAACGTTATCGCTGGTCCAAAAATAAAAACATTCTTTTCTCCTTCTCTCTCTCCTTCCACTTAGAAAATACAAATACTTGAGCAGCATATGCCATAAAGAATTCTAACTTTACGGATTCGTACCCATTAAGGCACTATATTCATTTTTATTTATCACACGCATAAACAAACGCTTCGGCAAATATTCCTATCTAATGGCTCTTTTGTTTTGGTATCTAACAAGTTGGAATAGTTCTGGCTTGCTCAAATATGCGAACAAAATTTAAAAATTTTATGGGTTTTTCATTTTAAAATTTTAAAATTTTTTGCGTATAATATGAATGTAACTGTATTTTCCGAACTAGAATGTCGAAACTTATGTTTGAAATTTTACTTATGGAAGTATAGACGCGTGGTTAAGTACTTATATACACTGTGAAATATTTCTTTCCTGTATTTGAAAATCATTGAATGAATAGAATACTATGTGTTTTAGATGAAAAATTATAATTAGACGAAATAAATGATTTTTATTTAAAAATAATTGCTTTTTGCAGACGTTCATTGTGTACCAAGATGTTATTGCTATGGGCGGATTGGGCGATATTGATTCTGGTGTCTGCAAAAATACGTTGAAGGCAAATATAAGTCTCTAATATTTGAATTCAGCGGCTTATTGGTAGCTTGGAAACTCGAGTTGAAAATCATTTTTATTTCTAATTTATGTAATTTAAAATTTTATTTTACATATATAATACATTAATTTATAAATTAAACTTTTTACAAGTTAAAAATTAAGGAGGTGCATCACCTGCTTTTCTTGAATTCTTCAGACAATCGTGTTCTAATTGATTTGTTAGGGAACCTTAACCTTTTAAATGGTTATTTTTAAAGCAATATTTTTGTTTTTGAGATGAATATAAGAAAGGCATTTAGCTTATCAATGAAAATAAATTCGATTTTTAACACCATAATTTTTTATGGCAAGTATGACCACTGAGTTGGTGTCATTAGAAGTAGGCACTTACTGCTTAGTATACCTTTTTACGTTGCACTACATAGTATTTATTCGCAATCTTCTCGACCTACCACCTGTATGATTTGCGATCATTCGCATTTACCAACACAAAAAATGAACTTCAGATTCAAAAATAAAATCTAATTTTATATTGTATTTTTAAAGGTATCCGACTGTGTTCGGAGACATTTTGTTGAAAAATAATTATATATATTTTTTAATGTTATTTTTCAACTGCATATGTTTTAAAACTATCAAAATATTGTAAAATTAGTCTTTCAAAATAATATATTTTTTAAAAAACTGAGAAATATGAAGAAAAATGACTAAAATATTTGCCTTACGCTAACAGCCATAGACAAAATCATATTCTAAATATACATAAATCCTTGTAGGAGAACATTTTTATGACAGTTATCTGTGTTATGCTCTAAAATCTTTCTTGTACTTCAAAACAGTTTTGAGATATAGCTGAACATAGTTACTAAACTGGTAATTTTTCATAAAAATTGCTTTTCGTTTATATTTAAGCACTTAAAAAAATACTTTATTTTAAAATTGACCTTAGTTTTTAGAGGAAAACATCAAGCATATTACAAAAAACAATCTCAGAAAATTTCCTATCAATACTTGAATAACTTTTTGAGAAGTCATTGTTACGGTCGACAATTTTCCTCATAAATATCATTTCTCAGAAAACACGTTTAAAGTTTTCGTGCAACATAAAATAATGCCTACAGTTCGGCAATAAAACAGCTGTAACTCCATTTATAATTCACGTAGAGTAAAAAGTGAGACAGTTTTAGAAAGCTGATTAAACAGGCTACAAAATTAAGTCATAAAATTGTTTTTCATAATTTCATCAAAAACGACGATTTTAAAGCAGTCGGATACCTAAATTAGAGTACAGATTATGTATTTTTCATATTATGTACAATAATTATACATAGATTGAATTTTTGCGTTTTCTTGACAATTTGTATAATCTGTGGCATCATCGCGGCATCTGGCAATATCCTGAATTGTGATTTCATGCAGATCGGATCCGCCCTCTTTGTGATGTCACCCATCGACCAATACCGACGAGCCTGTTACAGTATTTAAGGACTGATTGCTACTGTTCACTCTCTGCTCTGCTCTTCCTTGTTTGTATCATTTGATTAGCCAGCTGTATAATGATATTATGATTTAGTATTTTAATTTAATTGTTTCATTAAATTTGTTATTTTATTAACGAGTAGTCTTGCTTCGACTTCGTCACCAGTTACGCGCAATGGAATACTTCTGATTTATGTGGAACACGTATGATCGATCTAGAAGCCGAGTAGGGTAGAATCGCGCAAGTTAACATGTAGCACTTCAGTGTCAATAGTTCTATGTACAGACTACCTCAGCGACTAGATCAGTAAATCTGGCCTCTATCAATTCTGTAAAGTTAACTTGACCTAGACGTAGGCCCAGAAGTTACATTGGTGACCCGGACGTGATGTGAACACGCAACCTTCTGATGTCAGCAAATGTCTGCAGCAAATCTGTTTGGATGAAAATAGTGTTAAAAATACAAATACGACTTACGACCTGAAATTCGGAACGGAACTTGGTTGTAAGTCCCTGTAAAATCTATCCTTTAAATACTACAATCTAACCAAAGAAACTGTTAATTAAGATTCAGCGGTAGTTAGAATAGTTTACTATCGACATTTAAAAATCGACGAATTTGGTGGTAAATATACAGAGTGTCCATAGTTAAATTTTGCCTATTTAGAAGGCCCCTTCTACAACGCCGAAGGGAACAAAATTTCACTGGACTATAATACATGTGTGGTATATTGAAAAACCTGTGCTGATAAAAAAAAAGTTATTTTGATCTAAAAAACGTTTTTAATCAAACCAAAAAAATTTTTTAATTCAATTTTGCTTCAGTAATAAAAAAAAACAATATGGAAAAGTTGTCTTAATTGATGTAGTACCAATATGTTAAACTAAAATGTTAACCACACTAAAATGTTAATTATTTTTCTTTTGGGTTTTACGGAGCGCATCTCTTGCACTACATAACTAGTGAAATTGTGTTTCGCTTGAAGCCATGGAAACGGTCCTAGGACCTTCTATAATGCGAACTTTGATTATGGACGGTGTTAGATTAACGCACAACATTAATAATAAAAATACGGCAACTGAATTTTAAAGCCGTGCTGAATTTTTCATATTTGAAAATAGTTTCAATTCTTTTAACAAATAATCAGATTTCTTGAATGGTTAACTTTACTAGTTAGTTCTTTCATTTCAATGATGAGTAGATGAATAAGAAATGAAAGAGAAAAACTTGAGTAAAGACATCTACATTACTATTCGAAACTATTTCTATTCTTCCGAAGAATGTTTTGAATTTATCTACGCTATTTTAGAACAAAAGCGAAAAACAATTTTAAAATGTCTATGGTTGCATTGCTGTAACGTATGCGGCATCTAAGGTATGGATTCTGGATCTTCTATTTTTAGAGATAAAGGAAAAAAGGAGTTCATATTTTTTCCACTAGGTTTTTTTTCGTGAATATCTCTTGCTTCTTAATATTTCTGAATTCAGGTTGGATTATTTTAGGTCGAACGTCCTTGTTCGCAGTCTATGTTATATATAATTAGAATGTTCATCGTAACATAAAATTGAGATTTTTATTCCATTTTACTTGAAAATGGAATAAAGCGCGCCATATAAGAACTACGAATGCAAATAGAAGCAATGCCATTAAATTCTTTTTTGTATACTTCGATTCAAAGTTGTGCCCATTTCCGATCGTTACTTATCGTATGTCTTGTAAGCAATGCATTATCTATCAACTCGTATTTTATATTAAGGAAAATGGCAACACTGAGTATATTCGAACACATTTCCCTTTGATAATATTATCGTTTCCTTGTATTTTTTTATTTTTCAACTCTTATACCCGTTGTAAATTGATGTAAAGACAACGTAAATAAAAAAATAATTTTTTTATGAAATTCTAGAACAAACTCGAAAGGAAGTGTTGTTTTCTACATCCTTCGTCTTTTTAAATCTTCTTTCAGGAAGCAGAGAATGCGATGTTTATGTCGTCTATTCTTTTACACCTGCGATGCGTTTTCAAATATGCGACGCAGAAAATTTGGAAACCGTATTTCGCTTTTTATTCAAAACGCGACCATATATTCGTTTTCTAATGCATTTTGCATTTAGATATTATTTTAATGCGAAATGTTACATTTATGCTTAGCTACGGACAATCCAAAAGTGCAAAACGCAGACGAGATTTCAGATTACTCACGTAGAAATTGTTCTTTTGCATATGCAGGCGCGGATTTTGCGAATATGATGTTCTAAGAGTGTGAAAGATATTTTCGAAGTTATTTGTCTAAGGATTGCATATGAATATTAAATTATTTTTCTTTGAAGTAATCAATGACGCTATTTTTTTCACTGTTTTTTTAAAAGATAGAAATACTTTTAAATATACAAACATTACCATAGTATTGGTGCTTATTTTTGAACTTTATTTTTAGTACAGCAAGTTTATGTTTTATAGTTCTTTGAAAAGTGCTTATGAAAATGAAGGCATTTTCTTTTATTCACAAATAACCTTTCTTTTCCATTTGGATGTGTTTTCTTGAAAGTTAGGCAACATCTCTGGTTTCTGGCAACACTTTTGGTTTTTTAAATCGGCTGAGGAGCTTTTCATCAAAAGTAAACATATCCAGAGAAAAGAATATGGAGGCCTTTCTAGGAGGGCGCCATTTTTTTTCTCTTGAACGAATCAGATCGGCAATAATTTAGCCCATCTTTTGATAGCAATTTTCTTTTCTTTTTTGATTACGGATTGAAAATAACTTTGGAATGAATAGAAGATAATAGCCTTTGTTGCTGAAAACCACTTTAATCAATCAAATCAATTAAACATATCCACTTTTTCCTGAAATGTGAATTTTTATACTTTTCTAACTTTGTATCCAACTATACATTATACAAGTGTAAAGTCACATTTTGTCTCGGAACTTATTTTTCTTCCTTTGTGAAGCTACCTATAGTTCTTAATTTTTTGCAAAAACAAAATCCATCAATTTCTAAAACCCAACTTCGTAAAATGGATACGTTAACTTTTGAAAAGGTACTCCTCAAGTGTTGATAGTGAGTGAATGATGCCAATACTAAAACTTCCATGAGTGATGCTAGTGATTGATGATTCGAAAATTATTTTTTCCATGAAAATACTTTATAATAATACGAAGATCCAATGGCATGGAAAAGAAATAATGTGCATTACTTAATAAATAATAAACAACTATTTATTATAGCTATTTGTTTCTTCACATTCAGTTCTGAAAGTTTTGACGAATATATTCCATAAAATAGAATTCTCCACTGTTTTCATTTCATTTATTTTTCACAAATTAATCTTTTTTTAGCTTCGGTGAATACAAAACGTCGAATACATTTTTAAAAATTCGTCACTAGATCTTAAGCCGTTTTCATTTAACTTGACTGGTTTCATGTCTGAAAAGATAGAATTTGTTGTCGATTTTTCACTCGCATCTTGATGTATTGTTTAGAAACGGATTCCGAAACCCTCTTCGCTTTCGCGCATGCGCCGGGCGCAGTTATTTTCATCAAAATAGGGGAGAATTGATGAATGGAGGAGGAGATGTTTGCATTTTACTGAGCGTGATCTAACAAAGAACTCCGGAAATGCGCTCAAGCGACTCATTGCCTGACACCACTTTCCGGTGTAAAATCGTCCAAAAGTGCTAGTCTCGGAATCCGTTGTTAAACAGTACTAGAGTGTTGAGATCTTGTAAAATAGTACAGAACAAACTATTTTTCACTTTTTATACGCCATTTGGACATGTGTTGAAATCGATTTTTGGAACACTTTTGAGCTTCAACCGGAAATCTATTCTAAGAGCGCTTTCGACTTCATTTGAGTTTTCCGTAACGTCACAGGGTTTTACAACCAACATTTTTATCTTTAAATCCAAACGACCATGAAAATTCCACTGAGAAAATGCCAAATAAATGTTACTGAAAAAAGAGAGAAAAGTAATTTAGAAAAATTGAATAGAGGGGATTCAGCTTTTCAAGCCCAGTGGTGAGGCTGCCATGTCAGCAATCGAAAATAATTTCCGATACCATAAACTAGTTTTATTGCGTCTTTGACCTTGAGATTTATTAATTAGCGCCGCAAATGCCACTGTAACCGGAAACTGGAGTGGAAGGGAAGGAAGCTCGAGTCGGATCGGAAAAAAATTATTTTCTTTCTCTGCCGAGATATAATAAAATGAAAAATTAAAGTGAAATTTATACTTTCGTGAGGTTAATTGATATTTAGTTTCGTGAATGAGAAACAATATGTTTCATATGAAGAATATAATTTTTTTGTATTTAAGTTCGAACTTGTAACATAACAAACTTAAACATAATGTTTATAGGGTTGCATGATATACGTAAATTGCGTGATGCCTGATACAAAAATCGTTACGTGTGCTTTACCCAATGCTGATGAACACCAGACAGAGGAATCAAGGCTGAGAAATTAATATGTTATGTTTCGGGCTATGTTCGAATTTGAGTTATGATCTTCACAAACAGTTTAAACAATTTCTCAGAAACATCAACTGAACGAATGAATATCTGTTTCCTCTGTAGTCTTGTACAAAAACAACTATGTCTCACATTGTGCACTTTTAAATTGTTTCCAGATTTAAAACGATTATAATACTACTAGTGTACCACTTCTTACAAGTGGTACTAGGACTACTTCGCTCGCTACAAGGAGGACTCTTGTCGTCCATGCAAAAGCACATTTACGACTGAACTTTAATAAATTGTCTTTAACCTGCATCAGCACAGAATAAATTTCTTGGCCTTGAAAAGGCCTCATTCTTCATCTTCTAATCATTTCGATGAGAAGTTCACCATTTAAGTGAAACTAAAAAAAGTTAGACTTAAGTACATGGTGCAGTCTCGTCAACAAGATCGCTATAATCACCAAAAGCAAAAGTACAAAAAGTTTCAAGAATACCACATGTGGCAAATAATCTCCTAAAAGAAATTCAATTTTGGTGGCTTCATGATATTTTTCACTGAGAATGTTGAAGCGAATTATTTCTCCTTCTTCCTGAACGCCTTCCAAAACTTTCTTCAATTGATTCATTTTCACGTTGAATACATCTTATTTCATTGTTTCGATAATGTTTAACAGCAGGACTGAGATTCAAGTTTTATCTCATTAGAATGAAGACTCGAACCAAATCACACTCGTTTGTTTACATTTGGAGAGTGAAATCACGTGATCTGCCATTTGATATAGATGCTGCCAAATTTTACAGCAAAATAACGCGTTTTCTCGGAGCCGCACAAGAGATATATTTATATAGATACTGTTCCAAAATTAATTTATATATTATAAGTAGTGGGCAGTACAAAATTATAGTTATGATAATTTCGAATCACGCGTTACATACATTTAGGTACAAATTAAAACAGTGAAAACGAAATCCACGATTGACTGATGCCCCATTGCGTAATTGCATCCAATTTGGTTCTTAAATTTACACAAATGATATTTTAATTACATAAAATAAATCTGTAGGACTCTTTTTAGTGCTTAATAATCCCATTCTATTATTTCACCAACAATAATCGAAAAAAAACTGAAAATCGGAAAATAACTGAAAAACATATAATCGAAGTTTTTGCTTTTAGAAATCTATTTTATCTATATGTGCTTAACTATTAGTTATGTGAAAAGTAGTCCCCCCCCCCCCCCCCCAAAAAAAATCTAAGATCTGCTCCTCATTGCAATTCTTAAAAGTTTAAGCATTCTTTTTCGTTTGCGATTTGCTTTTGTCAACACAAGCAAAATTTCAATTAAACGTCTGCTTTTGTCAGCATAAGCAAAATTGCAATAAAACGTCTGCTTTTATCAGCATAAGCAAAATTGCAATTAAATGTCTCGCCATTATCAAAATGACTCAAATGGTTCCAAATTCGTCATTGATGTACCAAACATTTAAATTATTGTAACTCGGGTACTATATCATTATAACTCTGGTTTAGGTAGTTGACCATCCATCTTTTAACGAATGTCAATGAAACGGCTACTAATTGAATATTCTATTTTAATATGATTAACAAGACTAGTGGTGGGTTAATTCCACTGGTCTCAATCATTTTCATTCTTAAATGGTCGCTCATGTCGCTAAATATACCTTACGTATTTAAATCTATTCTACCGAGAGTTCAGAGTTAAAATGCCTTGGTAGTGCGGAAATGTTATATTTTCTTTGCAATAGAGATTCAAGTCCATAGTTCAATTTATATCCACCTCGGAGCAAGAACAATTACAAGTCCACTGTTATTTTAAATGCAAGCAATCAACTTTGTGTTCTGTTTTCTAAGAAATGAATCTTATAGACATGGTCGGAACTCTGAACACTCTCAGTTTTGATAATTTTTCTTGTATAACTATGATGATTAGCCCTTATGAGAATATAAATTAATATTCAGTAAGCAAAATTCCAATTTAATGCGTTAGAAACAGCTAATAGATGCAGATTGCATGATTATCAATTAGATAATACGACTAACGAGGGAATTAATGATTTTAATTTTGTTATGCTCAAGCATAGTTCGTAATAAATAAATGACGAACACTTTCATTTTACCAAACCCAGACTTGTCCTTTTGGACAAGAAAAAATGGCTGATGTTCCACAGAGGGAATATTTGCTCTTTTCCGCAATTTATTTTCCTTAAATTTTAAAAATATTTATGGCAATCCACGTCTTCCGCTTCGTCTGATTTTAAAAATAAATTTGTTTTCCTCCTTCTGAGTTGACCTCTCGCTTCTTTCATGTTCGCTTCGATGAAAGCCATTTCGTCTCATTTTACAGAACAATGCGGTTT
>BGPR01014703.1:0-38527 GCA_013235015.1 Araneus ventricosus
AGTTATGTATTGGTTTATTTGCATCTGACTGGTTGTAATGGATTTTAATTGCCCTTTTACGTTTCTAAGGCTTTCAGAATTCTGAAAACCTGAATGACCACGTTACATCCCGAGTCCGAAGGGTATGGTCGAGAGATTTAATCGAACTATTTTAAATCATCTGTCTCTATTTGCTCTGAGGAACCAGATAGATTGGGACATTTGCCACTCTTTCTCTTGGCTCATACAGGAGGCAAACATGAGGTAACTGGATTGACTCCAGCGGAAATGCTGTTTGGCCGAATGCTGATTGCTCTATGATATTCTCATCGACTGAGTGGAAACTCCTTCCTCAGCCGAATGAAGATGAGAAAAATTTGGAGGCACGTTTGGAAAGCGCATACGCGTTTGCCAGAGAGCGAATTAAATCATTAGCGAACGAATGGAACTCGTTATGAATCCAGAGCACCCTACCACCATTTTAAGGAGTGGCGGCCCGGGATGTATAACCCAAAGCAACGGAGGGGCCTGAGTCCTAAGTTACAACAGAACTGGGAAGGACCTTTATACAGTTGCCGGGTAAGAACCGATGTCGTCTACAGAGTACAGAGGATGCCCAACGCTGCCGAAAGTCATCCATTAATCGTATTAGCTCCCATACAGGGCCACTGATCATATAATTTATATAATAAGACTGCTGGAATGTCTAGTCTTGGAAGAGGGAGTAAATGTTACAGTTTATAAAGTCGTTTCCTGAGATGCGAATTCGCGACAACCTAAGGACTTATGATAAATTTGGCAAATCTTTGGCGACAAATCTGGTGACTATTTTAAGGACTTACAAAGTTGAGATGGCGACAAAAAGGAATTCCTCTAGAAGGACTATCAACATATTTCTACTGGCTCTGATGAACTTCTAGAGATTATGTTACCTAGCAATGAAGTCACTTCCTGCTGAAAAGTATAAAAGGCTTCTCCTGGCCAAGAAGAGTCAGTTGGAGCTCTGATCTGCAAGCTCGGTGAGCCAATAAGAAACCTTGAGCTGCGTTGGATCACGGTAATCCTGCTGTGGAATTTTACAGCGCTGTTTTACATTTGTGTTATGTTTCTTTGCTTAGAATACCCATAAAATAAAAGAGCTTTATTTTGTAATCTGGCTTATTGACCGTATCCACGCTACACCCACAAGAAGAATTTGTCATAATATCATTTTAAAATTCTAAATTTGGTATGTCATCTGGGTTGAAAACTTCGAGCCCAATTATTAGCTTGAATTCAAATACTTACCATTAAAGTTTAATCTAACCTTGTATACATTTAAAAAAGAAGAATCTGAATAGAGCAGCGTCTGAGAACGTAAATTGTGAAACTGAACGTGAATAAAGAACTAACTGAAAATGAAAAGTAAATTAACAACCAAAATTTGACGTGGTTTTATTCGCATCTGATTTAAAAAACTGTAAACTGGATTTGGAAAAAAGTATTAATTTTAATTTGTTTTTCTATCAGTTTCCTGATTTTTATTTGCTTAAAGCATTTCTTCTGAGAAAAAATTTCGTATTATATTTATCATGCACTGATGTATATACTTCTACGTTCTTTTTTGACATTATTGGTAATTAATTGCTTTTAAATGTTTCTTCCATACTGCGTTTGTAACACCTAATGACGAACACACATTGTACTGATTCTATGCTGATCATTTTAGGCAATAAATCCACTAAAGAAAGTACAGTATATGAATTTGGAAACATTTAAATAGATAAGGTAAGGTTGCTTAAGTAGTACCGCCAGGTAAAAAACTTAACAAATTGCAGGTTTTACTAAATAAAGGATTAAATTTTGCATTATTCACAATTTCTATGCGGCTATTTATTACAAGAAAGCTAAAAATACTGGCACTATGTTGAAAGAAATAGACAAATCTTAAAGTAATAACATCGGTACGACTTAGGAATCTGGTTTTCTTATTTTACCACCTATGTCCTAAGTCGCACCTTGGAAGAAAAGGAAGGAAAAACACCTTGTATTACTATTTTTGAGTAAACTATTCGGTGCTGAGTTAATCCTCGGTCAACCCTTTCGGTTTTCCAAATTCATAATGTTGTGATGTTTCCTTCCCGCGAGCACTGTTCCCACGGGAAAAAAAGTCCAGTCCTTTCATGTCAGCCGCAGACCGTAGGACAGCTGCACCTGGTGATCGTTAACGAGACGTGCGCAAAAGTTATGGCTTCACACAGAGGGCCGCCACAATGCCGAGGAATCAATATCTGTCAGAGCGCTCATTAGCGGTACCCTTTCGTGTCACACCTGTATAGCCCCGGTGGTGGCAAAACCCAAGAACCTTCCCCATGGTTAGATTTGACCACTGTGAAGATGGAAGGTTGGTCGTTGGTCATCCGGGAGTACGATTAGCCAGTGGATGAAAGGAAGGCGGAGCCCCACCCTTTGAGGTAGTGAACAAAACGGAATGTTGGATGGAGAACAAGAAGGCGGTGAAGAACCCGAATTAGGGGTCTCGAACTGAGTTTCAGGCTCCGGAGCACCGAAAAGAGCTGTGTGATCAGCTCGGATTTAAAGTCCCGAATTAATTCGGACTTTGTAAGCAACACCGAGAAATCGGCAATTTCCCGAACTCTCGGCTCATCAACTTGCGAGCACTCCTGTAGTCTCGTGGTTAGGTATCACGTTGATAGGTGGAAGTTATCCATCCTGTGATGAATTTTTTTTGGTGGACTATTATCACATTGAACTGTAACTTCTAGAACTATGATCCTAAGGATTGAAACTTGTAATTAATCCATTAATCTAGACTTCTATGCAAGAATTTTTTTCTTAATTATTGCTGTATCAATAAAGGTACTTAGGTCAATCTAAGCTTTAAATTAATTTGGTCACACCAAGGCCAAGACACTACAATGTTTATTTAGTACTAGAATGTGACGTTGCAGTTTTGGTTAAGGAATATTATACTTTCATTGAAGTCCATATCAACATTGGGTAATTTTCATGATGGTTCTTTAATATATTTTTGTCTCAAAGTATTATCGGTTACGTTTTGCCACGTTTATGGACCCTGCCTAAAAATTAGAAAAAGCACATTTAACATTTTATATTAAAAAGAACAATATTCTCTTTCTATAAATGATATGTATCTTTCGATGTGTAAGAAATCCTTAAGGCTTACCTGGTACGACGTAAGCATCGTTTGAGGTACGACTTAAGCAAAGCCACTTTTAATATTTTAAATTATTATTATAAAAGAATGTATCGATCCAAAGCGACCTAGTGACATAAAAGCAATGATTCAAATAGCACAGAAATGATGCCCTACGAAATAACATTTTATTTATAATATTTATTGCTGTACGTTCGAAGAGATGTGCACGAAAAAACTATCAAAAACTTATTTCTCTTCGAGATTAGGTTGTTATGCATCGAAGCTGCGCTCCAAATAATGGAAATAACATCGCCGACGCTAATAATCATCGCACTGTCGTCAGCTCTCTGATTCGACAGAAACCAAGTCAGAATGGAATTAGTACGACTTCGGCTATGGTACGATTTAAGCAACCTTAACCTAACTAGTAAAATTAAGGCATGGGAATATGATATTCAATACATTTTGGATTAAAACGCAAGCGAGAATACAAGAAATTGGAAAATATTCAAATTTGACAATGTTTCTCACAATGGACTTGTCTTCAGTTTTGGAGTGAATTTCGCGCCTGCATAAATTATAGGTTGTAATTACATTAACAACGTACATGCAAATTTCTCTCATAAAATGCTTCCATTATATTCCATTCAGAAATGTATTGAATGCCTATTAGTCTTCCACGTTTAAATGTTGTTCCTAGGCAAGATACATGAAGTCCACAATTAAAATTTCCCTATCCTATTCATATTATGAAAGATAAGACAACATTTTCTACAAATAATAGTGATAGCAAAAAAGTTTCTACCACTGTTTAGAGATTTATTTATAAAAATATTTCTTTAAAACAGTAACTTAAAATATATTTTACAATTATATGTTTGATGTGGGAATTGATGTTTATAAAACAGTAAATAAAAGAACAACTTCAATATCATTTGATGTCACTTGTTTAAAATGAATTGAACTTCGTATATAGGTTGTCCACAATTAAAGATACCGTATTAAGGGCTCCAAACAGTCGTAGCTATTCCACAGAAAAGTATGAAACTTAGTGGAAACTGAATAAAGGGACGAGAAAAATATTGAGCAGAAAAGTTCCATGAGAGGCCGGGTTGCCTTTAAAGTATGTAGTACACAAGCAAATTTTCTTGCGATGTGAGACAGTAGCTGTTATAAAATATACAAATATTCGCAAACTTGTTTAAGAATTGAGTTTACGATATTACTCTTTGTTAGGTGGATTGTTTTTCAAAGTGGTGATTCCCCATCAGCTGCTCTACTGGTATTCTCAGAGCAGGACTCAAAAAAAATTATAATGGCACTAAAGGAACATGATCGTTGTCTGTTTGTGCAGGTTAAAAATAAAAGAAAATCCGTTTCTGCAAAAGTAGATTAGGAGATTTTGGTTCAAGTAAAATACTACAGAGCTTCCAAATTTTAGGCTTCGGTCCACCTTGCAGCAGAGGCCTTGGACTGCTAATGTTAATATGTTCGTGAGATCTTGCGGAATATCTTCCTATGAAACAACAACCTGCCCTGTGCAAACTTGCTCTTAGGCAGCAAATGTTTCCACATGATTTGATAAATGATTTCGGTTCTACGAATAAATACTCATAACTTCCAAATTCCCATAATCCTCACTCGATCGTAGATGTTCCGTTGCATTCCCCAAAAATGATGCTATGATGTGGATTTTCTGCATAATTAATTCTGGGACTTCGAGGAGTTAGTTTCGACAAATCCACTGACAAGTTCATTCAGCGGTGAGTATGTGTAATTCTGTTAAAGAACTAACAAGCACGTCAGTGTCTTGCACGCACATTATCAATGCCGAACTGGGGTGCTCTACGTACTGCATGTTTTGTAGAGGGAATTATGAATCCCAGCAAAAAAATCTGCAGAAAATCTGAAGGTATTTGGAACATGTTTTCCTCAGATTTTCTTCAGAAAAAAAAGCAGAATATTTGAAGAAAACTATGTTCCAAATACCTTCAGATTTTCTGCAGAAAAAATGTAAAATATCTGAAAAAAATATGTTCCAAATACCTTCAGATTATTCTACAGTCAAGGTTTAATTATTAATTTCATTAATATAATTTGTGATTCAACTTACTGGCACGATGCCGATTCAGATTGTGACAAAACTTCAAACTCATCCTGTCCGGGATTCGAACCCGCAATCCTATGGTTGACTGGCGGGAACACTAACCACAACGCCGCGCGGGAATACACGAGTTGGGGATAAATTAATCTATTTGAGTTTTAGCGTCACCATAGCTCTCGTGGTGCTGTAAAAATCAACCAAAGTCAGAATACGTGTTTCAAAGTCGTAGAGATGAGTAACAGATGAGATTAGTAATATTTTTGTTCAATAATTTAGATTCTCTGTTTCAATAAATTCGTTTTCACCTTCCATCTTTCTGGTAAGTCTTCTTTCCATCGAAAGGGCGAAAGCTCCACTTTTCCTTTCTTTTTGGATGAAAATAGCTAGACAGAAAGACAGTTGGAAAACTAATTGAAATTAATTAAATTATGGGGCAAAAGTTTAAAATGGTAAAGCCTCAAATATTTATTTTAAAGATTAATTTAGAATTAATTTTTTTGGTGGCATATTTAAAAAATTTAGTGCCTAAGACAATTTTCGATTGGGAAATCTTTTGAAACTCCTGTCTGCTGTAGAATTAAACAATAATGATAATTACATTCTAATTTTGTTTTATATCCTTTGGAAAATAAATCTGCAATATTAGAGAATATGGTGCAAAATATGTATTTAGAGAAATGCAGATATTATGAAATTGCAGTTAAATCTTTAAAAAATCAACAGATATTGGTCAAGTTTAATGATTTTGTGAAAATCTGCTAAATAACTGTAAATTAAATTGAAGACAAAATGCAAAATCTTAAAAAATATACAGGATATTTTTAAAGAAAAAATAAATAAATATATATATTATTTTTTTTTTGCAAATTTTATGCAGATTAAATTGAAGAAAAAATGCAGATTCTTTGCTGTCTTACAAAGTATGCAGAATATTTAGAGAAAAATATAATAAGAAAATGTTCTGCGGATTAAATTGAAGAAAAAATGTAGATTTTTTCTGTCTTCAAAAAATCTACAGAAATCTTTCAGAAAACTTCAAATTTTTTTTTTTTTCTGCAGATTTTTTTTAGCTGTGATATGTTTTACAGAAGAATATATTATCAGCCAGAACTCCCATCATGTGAGGTCTCCGCGACCTACAGACCTTAATTCATGGAATTTTTGCCTTTGGAAGAGCTTTGATATCTGATAAGCAGTGACAACCCAAGAACTTTTCCATATCTTATAAGCAGTATTTGACACGTGCCTAGCAGTTCCAAGCAACATTGTGCGATTTTAGACTGTAGTTGACAAGGATGACCATCACATGGAACATTATTTGCTGAAAACAAAACTGTAGAAGTAAAATGTTGATAAATGTCTAATTTATTAATAAAACGACCCCTGTTATTTGGAAACTTTTTTTTCTCTGAATGATTTTCTCATCACTTTAATAAGTCAGCCACAAAGTTTCTCATTTGTTCTGATGAATAAATGCGGTTATAGATAGCTCTGAATACGGGAACCAAAATAATTTGCACCCTATACATTGATTAAATACCAACTGCAGCTTTTCATTTGAGTGTTTTTAAGAAAGCTGGGTATTTCTTTGTTCTCTATATACTTAGATTTTTCGAAACATCATAAAATTAGAAAAAACTATAATTGTAGCAATGTTTTAAAAAAATGGGTGAAATACCTTTTTATTGTTCATACCTTCATTTCTATTGAATTAAAATTGTGGTTTAAAGTCAGGTTGATAAAGATTGTGATGAAAAAATTGCTGTGGGGGCATTTTTATAAAAACAGTAGTTAAGAAGAAAAAACAGGATACCCGTAGAATAAGTGACACAAACAAAATTTACCATCATGATCGTTTTGGAAAAAAAATAACCTTAAAAAAGGGTGGGGACGATTAGGTAAAGGCTTGTAATGATAAATATCTTATAGAGAGTAAAATACCGAGGAGGAAATTTTATGGTAGGAGGTTGTTTACCTCTAAAGATATTGGTGAAATTATGATGATGAATGGTAAAATGAGTGTAAGTATGTACGTCGGTATCAAGTCCCAAAATCTCAAGAATTCCATCAGAAATTTGTGTGTGCATCGACGGTATATCTTAAAACGAGATAATGACCTAAAACATAAGTCAAAGATTTCCAAAGATTATTTCTCAAAGAAACAAGGCTAAGGTATCGGAATGGCACCAAAAAGCCTAGAGCTTAATCCTATCTAAAATTTATGATCAGTTTTGAATCAGAAATTCCCTTTTGAAAAGAGAAGAAATAAAAATATTTTTTTTCTTAAACGATCAAAGATGAAAGGCTCAGTATGAACCAGCAGACAACACGAAAACTGGTTGATAACCTGAATCAAAGACGGAAAGCAATTATGGAGGGCAAACAAGGCCCATATGAACATTAAACACCGATATTTTATTTTCAAAAATTGTTATGTTATTTTTCCTTTGTAAGTTTTTGACCATTCGAATAATTTTGAACAACAAATAATTTGGAGACATATGAAAATGTTCCAATTTTGACTTAATTTGTGATAAAATGAGTAATTTCAAGTTTTTTCCGATGTGAATACGCGATTGAACTAATAATAAAATTAATATATTTGAGATATAAATAAATACATTTATTTTATATAAGAAAAAGTGTAAAATTATTTGCAGCGTTCTAATAATTTTGAACAACATTGTAAATGTTTTATTTTTAATTTTAGTTCAGATTGAAACTGCACGTAAAGATTTAATGAATTGGTTGAAAATATCCTACTTTTTAAAAGTTTTCTGTTTTAAGGTAAGAAACAATATTTTTTAACCCTCTGAGCGTTTCACACGTAATTCTTCGTCGACCTTGGACTACCCCATAAGCGGGAAACACGCATTTCAACGTGTGGTCAGAGACACGCCGAAAGCGGTCAGCCCGGATATTTACGTCTCTTGTGAACTGTCTCTAAAGTGCGAGAAACGTATTTTTCCGAATTTCTTCCCCCTTCCTTGGTTTGACATTTTGATTGATTATCTGGGTAGGGTAGCGGTCGACACAATGAGTGCTGATAAGAATGTACTTACTGCAAATTAGGGATACCACAGGATCCAAGACCCCACACCCCTTTTGGCTTGGGGCATTTTAACGCTATCTGCATTGAGGTCTTCATTCAGAAAGAAGGTCAGTTTTGGAATTTTTTTCAAGTTGTGTGTGTCCGAATTTCGATTCTGTATAAGTTCGGTTTAATATTTGTCAGCCTGGATTGAAATTGTATTATGTTTCAAGTGTTTTCCCTGTAATACACTTATGTTATATAAGATTTTATTTCAACGCATCAATGTTTTAATCGAATTGTTAAGTAAAATAGATTTTGTGGTCCAATCTCTTTCAATACCCCATTCAAGCATAGAAAAATTTGAGAAGCCGGGGGTGATAAGAAAAGAGGGAGTTGTTTATTTCGTTATATAACATTGAATTGAAAAAAAATAACTTTAAGGTTTAGGTGTGATTTTTTAAAACTATAACAGTTTTTTTCTAGATGAGTTTTCTATATTACACTACTTAGAATTTCTTTTAAATTCATCAAAATGAAATAAATTCCGAAAAAAAACAATTATTTTTTCAAATAATTATTATTCAATTTATTTTTTGCTCACTTTGAACAAACATTGAAACAAATGTTAAAGAAAAGCGATGAAAATTTTATTTTTTATGTTTTAAAATATTGTATTTTTGTTAAAGAAAATTTTGGTTTACATGGAAACGTAAAGAATAATATCAACTAAATTTAACGTTTGAGTGATCTTAACAGACTTTTAGTTATCTTATTAAGAGTCTGATAACATCTGCAGTTTAAGTTTATTTCAATAGTCAGTGAAAATGTTTATTTCTTTTTTAAAATGTAAGAACACAAAACCAATTCTAAGAAAATATCAATGCTTACTTCAATGATACTGTATTTATGCACTAGTTCCTTGAGCGTTATAGTTTTGCTGATATGCATTCTTCATTAAGTGATCAAATCTAAATGCCTGAATTGCATTGCTTTTGGTAGCTCTTATGCCAATTGCGAGCTGAATTTTAATAAATGCTATGAGACAAGAATCCACTAATATGTGTTACAAACCTATGATGCATCCCGACACGTTATTAACGAGTTTGAAGACAGTTCTTCTAATAATAATAGTAGTCTCAGGCATTGAATTATTTCCAAACTCCACCGTCACAGGCTAGACAGTGTGTTTTATCACAATATCTTGTGTGTGTACTGTGATTTGTAAAGTATAATTTTTTTAAATAAAATTCTGATTTATATACAGGTTTTTATTTTCATTCTGAACTTTAATTGATAATAATGAGACTCTTATTTATTTTCCAAGCTGTATGATATATTTGAATTAGATCTATAATTTTATTTTTTAAGAAAAACAGTAAAGTGTCAGTTTTATGTTAGTTAAATTTCCTTTATATTTGGTATGAAAAGGCCCAAAAATGTTTTTGAATATCACACCGATAACGTCCAAGACATTTATAAATTGTGAAAAGGCACCTGATTAATTTCGAATAGGTGTTAAATTTTTCTCCTTATTCTTTGATTTTGCGAAGTTTGCAAAAAATTGTCTGTAGAAAAAAAAAATTCAATAACACTTTACTTCGTAGCTAGCGCATTTTCGTAAAATTGATAGAAAAAAAGTTTGATCGTTTTTACTTTCTAGTAAACGAAGTATACAAAGAGAAAGTATTATAATCGTCGATCGTAAATTTCAACACAAGATTTTGATTAATCTCCACGTTTTAGACCTCCCTGAGTCCGAAAAACACAATTTTGGAATTTTGTTTGTGAACACGGTAACTCAAAAACGGTTAAAGCTAGAAAGGCGAAATCTGGTGTATGGACTTTATACAAAATTAGTATATATCAATCAATTTTTGGATAAAGTCCGTAAACGCGAAATTTGTCTGTTAGGGTTCATATGAACACGATAACTCAAAACTCAATAGCTAGATAGATAAAATTTGGTACACAGTTTCAAAAATTAGGAATGTAGGCCCGTATTAAATTTTGGACGAAATCCCTTGAAACGTTGACTGTCGGTCGGTTTCTGTAATCGCAAGCTTGTGAACACTATAATTCCCAAACGCAACGACTTAGATAAATGAAATTTGGTATGTGGTCTTTTAACCTTAATTGCCCAATTTTCGTTGCAATCGGGTAAAAAAACTCTAATGCCCCTGAAACTCAATATGCCATTACTTTTCGATAAAAAAATTATAAATAAAGAATTAAATTTAATTTTGAAAAATTCGCGACTGGATGCTCTACGTGGACTATAGTATCAAAGTTTCAAATTTCAGGTGAATTAAATTTCCGTTTATTATAATAGAAGATAATCTCTTGCGTACTAAATAAAGGTTATATGAATAAGCTATTTCTTCCGACATTTAGTGCATTGGTTTTCTAAATGTAATCTTTAGTTTGAGGATTATTAACTCGCCCTCTTAAAAAGCATATATAACTAGTTTCAGTACCAAAGGCTTGAAGTATATTGTTTTATTTAAAACATTATTCAGGGGTTAAGAAGGTTATTTATAATCCTTCATGTGTATTAATTATTACTGGCTATATTGGAATATAGATTAGTATGTGACTATCTATATAATAAATGTTTTTGTGCTTACAAAACAGATTACGCCAGTTAAGCTCCGTTTCTATTTGTGATCGGCTCTAAATTTTTTACTTTTTGCCGAATACTAAATCAAGAAACAATATGAAAAGTTTTATAGTGCCATCAGAGATTAGTAAAATATATATAAATGGCATTGTAGTTAAACCTTAAAATTAAGGAAATAATTTTTACATTCGTAGACTAATATGCTGACGTGTAGACTGAAAATAAATTGAAATCAAGAATATAAAAAAGACAACTAATAATATGAAGTACAGCCAATATTTAAAATACAACTATTAATAAACATCAAATAAATTGAAGTCACAGACATCTAAAGAATATCAACTTTCATGCAAATTCAATGATGTTCATATTTTTAGAAACTCACGACATGAAAAATAAGTAATATAGCCTTCAATTTTTTGGCCCAACGGTCTGGCATTTGTCTAGTCTAAAGGTGTTTATTTTTGTCATGGACACGGGCAATATGCAGAATGAGGGCTCTCGAAGACATGAAGTGTAATTTTGTCACACGACAGGTGGGATCTCCGAAAGCAGTAAAACCTAGTTTGAATAGGTTCCAAGCTGAATAGAACGGATTCTTGCGGTTAGTCCGCCCCTCCAAGGGGGTTGCTGACTGTCCACAGTTCAGAGGGGGAAAAGACTTGATCTGCTGCGCTTTTGGGAAAATCTTCTGTTGGGAGGAATACACTTTTAAAATAGATAAAGGTTCTGCAGCCTCTCGCTTTTCGAATCGCTTTAGAAAGAAGAAAGAACAACTCAGAGGGTTAAATGGAAAGATAAAGAGTAATATCGTCTAAATTTAATGTTTGAGTAATCTTATAAGAAATATTAATAGACTGTGATTAAAATAAAGACACATTTTAATAGTAGATATGATGTGATATTATTTACTTCAGTATGCTTAAGCAAACCGTTCCTTTCCCTTTTCCATGTTAAGGAAGGTTTTCAAAAGCATATAATTATAAATATATTTTCTTGAAGTTGCATTTATAAAACATTCTGAGGATTTTAGAGATTTAATAAATGCAAAAAATATGTTCATTCACTTCAAAAACTAATTTTTAACATCTTTAAACTCTAAAATAAAATTGATTATGTACCTAGACAATTAATAGCAACAAAACATTACAGAGTATTGGCTATATAATATCACTAGCTGCATGGCCCGGCGTTGCACGGGCAATCTTGAATAATGGGATATTCCCGGGTGGAGAGAAGTGAGATCACGTGAGGCCTTGGGATCCATATTTTTTCATACGTCCGACTCCGTTTTTTTCCAACAAATATTGTCACTTACTTTCCCCAACAAATGTAAATATTCTTTGAAATCAAGTCTTTTTATTACTAATTTTCATATGCCCGCCTCCGGTTTTGTTTTAATTACGCTTAAGGAAATTGATAGTCCAACTTAGGAAACCAGTGTCCTAACCTAGAAAACAGTTTCCTTACTTGGTCGGATGACAAATTTTTTAAAAACTATAATTTTGTATTTTAGAGGGTATTTCATGAAACTTATATTATTCTGAAGACAAATAAACTACAGGAAAGCTCTACTATTTGTTTTTCATTAAAAGGTCTTTTCTCTCACGGTACACTAAAAAATGTCAAAGTGGTCCAAATTCGGCAACCTATATTGTTTCTGCTGTCAACATTCCTTTTTTTCCAACTAATACAACGCCTACAATAACGAACAAGATATTAGTGGATAGGAATTTACTGAGTGCTGACATAGCATACTCGGTTTACGTTAAAACACATTGTTTATGACATGAGGATTCGCAGTTCTCTCACACCTTCTTTCCTATGCTACAAACAAACCTATGCAAATAAATTCATTTTACCTTACTTTAGCCAACCTAACTCAGGAGATACGGGCTAGAATCTCATGTGAAGCATGCTGTAATCAAATATTTGCTGATAGTCGATGACAAACAAATAAATTCGAGATGATTCCATTTTGACATCAAAATTTGTATAAAGAAGTATTGTAAATATATTCACAGCAATGCATTTTCTTTGCTTCTTTGTGTCCACACTTCGCTGAATATATTATTTCAACAGCCCAAAAAGAGACTAAATAATTTATCTGAGGGTGGAAGGAAGGCTAAATGTGCGAAAGTATTGAACGGGTTTTCTGATAAACATGAATAGTAATCAATAATGCCTATTAATCGACTTTTAAGTAAGTTCGATTGAGCTTAAATTTGAAGCGACTATTCACAATTTGAAGTTATTTTATTGAAAACATAAATTGGAAATATAAACTTGGCGTGTCTGGATAATAAATTAACAGAAATTATTTTTAAAATAATGCGCAGACTAATTATAATCTTATTTCCAATAAACCGTGCATAAATTACTCTCCGTATGTATTGATGTTGTGCCAAACGAAACTAAAAAGGAAACAAGAATCTTATTATGTGCAACAAAATACATATTTAAATTCAATCTTACCAACAAGAGTTTATTTTTACGCATAAACGAAGTCATACAAGCACGTTATTTATTTCCATTAATGTCCCGTTGAAGCTGCAAGAAAGCTTATTTGTGTGGACCTCGTAGTTTCGAACCTATCATTTTTGATTATGGCAGAATGAATGAATTTGATTATTAGAAAGAATGACACAATAATTATGAACAAATATTTCTGAATCTAATGTTTCTCATACATTTTAATATTAGAATTTTTCAATAAAATCTAAGCAAATACGGTTCTAGAGATTATATGGTCCGTAACAAGAAAATAAATCTTAAATTTCATAAAATGAAGTAATTAAAGTTTTTCTAACGCTTGCGTTCTGTAAAATAGCTCATTTGAGTTATAGTTAATCTTAATATAAATAAAAGTCATTGTGGGTATGTATGTTTGTATGTACCTATGTTATCACATCTCCTCCTAAACCACTGCACTGACTTTAACCAAACTAACTATAAAAGCATACACTCCTGTTAGTCGTCAAATTATGTATTATCAATCGTCAAAACTTTTAATTTCTCCTTTCAACATGTAACGAAACATTTACATTCGTGAATTTAAAAAAATTAATAATTCAAATTCTTCGCGCACGAAGTCGCGGGTAACAGCTAGTATAAAATAAAAATGAAACGTGTTTCTACATTAACTACGGCAGCTTTCAGATATGATTCTAACATTCATACAATTCTAATTACTTCACAAGAAATCATACGACTTAAGTGGTTGCTAAAAGTTATTTATTCATTAACATATTATAAAAAATGATGGAATTCACGTCTTCAATGAACAAAAAGTCAAATCTCTTTTATTTCCTTTTAAACACTGCCTTGTTATCAAGTTTTTAGGATCCGAGTTAAAAAGATGTTAATTGTTTGTAAAAATGTTTCATGCGTTCTAAGACGGAAAAATGGAAATTAATTACATTCACCCGCCATTAACCTTCAGTAAGTAATTAAGGGATTTATATTAATTACATAACCTCACAGGCGAATGGATAATTGAATACTTTAAGACAATGAATGGTAAAAAAATTAAAGGGAAATTAGAAAACAGGATTATGCCTTAATTTCGAGTCAAATTATGCTTGCAAATTTTACTGCTATTAGACTTGACTTTTTATTCCCATTTTTTATCTTCCTGGTTTCATTTAATTTCAAAAAATTGAAAGGCAAATTTTTTTATCATATAAGAGGAAATTACTATTTATATTTAGAAACTTAAATTTGAAAAAATCATATCTAAATTATTAACTAATTTTTATTTAAATATTTTGTCATCAGTGCGGAGTAAAATTTTCCATTTTTTCAACAGACATTGATCAAGAAATTTTTTGAACTGTTCTTTTCAAATAAAATAAAGATAATTATAATTAATACTAAATATAATAAATATATAAAATGTGTTTTGTAAGTACGTTAAATCTTTAAAAAGTCATTATGAAGGGACAAATGTTTTCAAACAATTATGGTTTGCCGTAAGAGGCTCAGAAAGTAATGGGATTTTTTTACATTAGTAAAAAATTGTAATTAAAAAATCCTCCAATACAGAGTGCTGGATGACAAAAACAATGCCACTTTCTATTGCATAAAATTTTTTAAGCAGTAAGTGCTCAGCCTCCTCTACAGTTGAGTGCAGAATGTCTGAAAGGATTCCACCTTTGGTCTGTCGAATGGAATCTTTAATTTCTTCCAATCTGGCAGATGAGGACAAATACTCAAGAGACTTTAAATAACCCCGTAGATAAAAATCTACCCGATTTAAGTGCGGTAATTGTGGGATCATTTCCTATTGGAACCTCGACTTATCCTTCGGTCTCCACAAAAAATATGCAAAAGAAATCCCTATTAGCACAAAATATTTGACGATATCTCCACGACGTTGCTACGGTATTCTGAATGCTGCACAACATCGTAAAGAAATCGTACGAATAATATGTAGCATCTTGTACTAATAGGGATACTTTTATTAAAATTGCGATGACGGACCTGGTACCATCTTGATGAATTACCCATTACTACAGACTGCACAACTCCATCAATCAATGAGAGTAGAACGCGTTAACGCAAAAGATTGAAATTCTGTTCATCATTCAGCTTCCCCATTTCCAGTCAGAAACTGGGCAACACTCTTCAGAGACATCAAACTGTCATGCGCAGTGAATGCAGCTGCTTGGTCGTGCATTCACGGGAATTTGACTTATAATATGCGAATATTTTACATGTTGAATTCCCCTGGCAGATCAAACTGGGATTCAAATGTCCATAAGATATTAGATAACAACTGCAGTTTTTGTTCTGTATTTTCCAGAGCCCACGTGAGGAATGATTCCCTATCGGCAATATCTGGCTGTAATGACAGGTACATGACGGCAATTTGTACAGAAACAACTTCAATATTCTTTGAAGGATATATTGAATCGATGATTCAGCTAGCCACCATATCTTTCTAACTTCACGAGCACTACTACTTCTTATAGATGTTTCAGTTGCCATATCTCCCATAACAAATTACACGGCAGTGACGCGTCTCGTCGACTTTCCTGGAAGGCTACCTGTTGCTTCGAATCTTTGAACAAGCTTCAGTATTACAGTATATGAAACGTATTTTTTCTCATCTTGACTCCTTCCACTGTGAAAAAACTGTCGCAGTGCATTAGTTGCTGATAATAGCTGTATGTAAAAGAGTTTACTCGAAAACGCTTGATCCGGTTAGGAAAATATGGTTCTGATATCGAAGTAAGAATCCACAAGCATCCAGGTATTTAAATAAGAGCTTAATTTGTATAAATCTGTTCTTGCATAAATTTTTATATTAAAAAAAACTATGCATAAATAGTTCACCATTTGATACTTGCCATATGAGGGAAAAGTTTGTAAAAGATCTTCCAAATGCGACTCACTTGCCTAGTTTATTTTAGTAATTCCATATTCAAGACTCAAAAAATTTTGATAACAGCGTTAAAGATGTGCAAATTTTTGGCTGTGTTCAATTAGATTCATATTTGAAGCCCATGTGACTCAAATCACTTGATGAAATATCCGCTGAATCACAAACTGTAGGTATTATACTTACTAGTCTCTGACTAGCTATAAATTTACCTAAGAACCTTCGACTTTTTCGACCGGCCCTATTCTACAGTTCGGATATGCTGTGAATGTAAAAAACATTTCCAAATATCTACGGATGGCATAACGATATTTATAGCATTTCTCATATTTCCTGGATATCGCATACTATCCAGTGCAAGAGATTATTGGAAATTATTGACTTTGTAGAAAATAGTATTTTTTTTATATAAAATGGATATTTTAATTAAAACTTAAAATAATTAAAGCATTTTATTTCATGTTTGCCTCAAAAGTGAATAAAATATTTTAATTAGTCCATTATTACAATTTTTATATGTTTATACAAAATTTTCTGACTTCAATATTAATTTTTTTTTCTCACACCGGAACGCATCATTTGAGGATAGGCTGTATCTAAATTTATCTTGCACAGGAATTTATTTAATTCCATACTTTTACTCTCAGGAGTCCATTATAACTTAAATTTAAAATATATTCTGTTATTGACTTGATTTAATATATATTCAATAGAATTAATTCGAGCGTTAATGGATTAGAAACTGCAAAGGTTTAATAAATCAGTGAGGCATTTGTCACAGCTCCAGAGGAAATAAGAGCCTGAGGAAACTTAGCCAAATTTCCATGCAGTATTGGCAATCTGCCCATTTTAGCCGAAAGTTTAATCGCCTCTCAGCATTTTGACATAACAGACACGTGCACTCACGTGCCAATTTTAGAACTCGAAAACTGGCTCATAACACTTAATGTTCATTCCCTTGTTAAACACTTGCGCTCAAATGCTGATTGAAAACTTGAATTCGAAAACTGCATTGATATCATTCCTAATAGCTACGGCAGGAAGAAGGAATTGTTTATATCGCGAAATTATTTTTACTTCTACATTTGTTCTTATCTGGATCGAAAAGAAAAATCCAAAATGAAATATCTATACTTATAAAAGGCAATGTTTGTGTGCGTGTGTGTGTGCGTGTGTGTGTGTTTGTCGGCGATGTCCAGACGAATCTATCGCACTTACAGCCATGAAATTTGGTACACAGGTAGTCGTAATGGTTACTGAATGCACCTCGAAGCCGAAATTTTAAATTTTAATCTAGAATTTTTTTTATTTAATGTTTTGTGTTGTTTTGGTTGATTTTTCGCACTAATTTCTCAATAGAATAGTTACGAATAAGTTTACGATAAAAATATATACACCATCGGAAAGAGCATGCGATTTCCGTTCTAATGAAGTTAGTTTTGAATTTCTAACGTAATTTAATGAATTTTGAGAATTTTTTTAAAAATTGTCACTTTCTCCTTATATTTTTAACTGTCAATGTTTTTTTCCCTCGCATCCAACGTTCTAATAAACCTATGATTTTCAGTTTTTTTATGGTAACAACAGAGGTATTTATCTCTCATTTAAAACAAGAACGGTTAAAATATCTTTGTCCGTTCGTTTTTAATAATTTTTTTTCTTAAAGGGTTAAAAAAATTCTTTTCGAATGAAGTTCTTTCTCCGGAACGGTGAGTTTCTCCCTGGCTACGGCTAGCGCCATCTGTTGGAATTATTCTCTCCTCAATTTTTAGCATGTTTTGCTAGGAATAATTTGAAATCATTTCGTTGGACGCAAGGGTTTAGTCGTAAATTAAGCAGTGCTGGAAGATTCTGACATGGGTGATAAGTTGGCTTTGAACTTCTAACGTAATTCGCTGAATTATGAGAGAATTTTTTTCGTGATGATCTAAAAGAGTTTCTTTACCATCTGCGTAAAATGTGCCATAGCTTTTCACGCAAGCTCCAGGGGGGTGACGAAGGGGGTACTGTCGTGACCTTGAAACGTCACGGTACTGTGGTTTGAGACTGTATTGCATCAGCATAACTTAGATACACCATTGCTGTATATTAAAGATTTTCACGTTGCAATTTTTTTTTTATTATTGTTTTGGAATAACGTACTCTGTACTGCTTTTCTACATGTCATTATCGCGGGAAAATCAATGTGTATCTTTTGTTTTGATTTTGTTTCAAAACTTTTTCGTGTTATTGTGGGCGATTTTTTTTCATGTTTTTGAAGTCCTGATTCCACGGGCAACGCCGTGCGCGTTCTGCTAGTATTAACTAAGGCTTCAATTCGCCGAGATATTACACAAAGAATTCAGTTGAAAATGTTTATTCTTGAATCACTGCGAAAAGTATTTAATGAATTTCATATGAATTTGTATGAATTGCCCTGACATAATTGGAACAGCTGTTTCTAAAAATATGTCTTAAAATGACATATTCTCACAATTCCGTCTAATATAAATAGGTGGTAAGACTGATGGGAATTAAGGGGTGTGCCGACAGCAGCGTTACGCCTGGAAAAGATCATTTGTTAAAGGGGCGAAATTTTGAATTTTGCGACCTGAGTTAACAGAGTGTTACAAAGACATGGACTGGGGATGTGGTTGATACGAAGCAGAGGTAAAAAATAAATTAGCAATAAATCTTATCATCGCTTAAAGAGTAAATCAATTGGATAGGTGTGTAAAAAAAATTCAGGTGATTAGACGACCGTCCTACTAGTTGCGAATGAGGAATGAAATCCAATTGGTAATATGGAACTGCTTTTCCACTAGCTTTTATAAACCCTAAACATTCTGTATAGGCGTTTTCAAACCTACTTCATCTAACATATCTCTTTTGTGGTACATTATTTTTTCATATCCATTAGCTTATAAAATAACAAGAAACGAAAACTAGAATTCTTCCTGCCATTTGGTGGCTTTATTAAAGATCATAGAATGATTTTTCACAAACAGGCCATCATGAAATAGCCGTCCGCCCAAGAAAAATATTTTTAAAGAGGTGAGTTCATAAGAAACAACTGCCTTTGAAAAGGGTATCTCTCTAAATTCATGGATCAAGTACGTATGATATAAGCGAAGTATGTTATGTAAGTCAAAAAGACCTTCAAGCATCTAGGTACCAATGGTCTGGATTTTAATGGAATTCAGGGCCACTATCGTGTCTCTCTTGAAGGGAAACCACATACTTCATGGTAAAACGCAAATCAGTTTATAATCTTTTGAATTATGTTGGTGATAGCATTGTAAAATAGCCATAACCTCATTTCTATCATTCACACCAGCCTTGCCATGCCTTAACACCACTGGTGGGCTTTCTTTCATATGTCGAAGTATATCTAATGAAATCAATATATCTCCCAAACAGCATGTGTCGTTTAATTAGGTACACAACAAAATCTTTACATAATTGTTTTGAAGTTCCTGGATATTAACATTTTCTTGAAATTGGATATCCTTAAATTAAATGTACATTTATTAAACATTTATTAAAATTAATGTACATTTATATCTTTGAATTTTCCACGTCATTTCCAGACATTTTCGGAGTTGCTCTGCTAATTGTGTTTGTTAACTCTTTCCCATAGGATTTTAATAGGAAATGAAATAATTCGGTAGCACATAAATTTCTCCGAGGTATTTTAATATCGAATATGTATTAAAGAGAAATCAATAAATCGAAAGTATTACATGGAAGTTTGGCGCTGATTAATTCGCAGCTAGAATTAAATAGTGAGATATAATTGAAAAGAAAGATAATCATGTTTGATTAAATATTTAAGTTCGGAAAATTGTAAAGACAATGGCAGTTAATTACAAGTTAAATAAGTTTGAATTTATTTTGTTGACATGATTTCCTATTGTTGAACAAAATTTAATTACCGAGAAAATGATCGTTATCACAGAAGAATTAATAGAATAGATAATAAATACATACAAATACTAAGCAGAATGCATGAAAAAAAATCAAAACGATGTAAAAAAATTGAAAGCATAATCTTATAGCATACAAATCATCGCCAAACAACACCGCCAAGTCAGAATAAAAAGAGTTTTTTGCAACAAATAGCTAATATTTCTGAATATTTTTATACATATCGTTGGAACATGCGATCTCATGTTCATATAAGTTGTTAAAAAAATTTCGAAATAATCTTTATTGATTGCGAAAAATTCAGTTTTTCCTCCTCTTTGAAATTTCAATAAATTGAGATAGGTGGTGTTGCTTGTCAAGCGACGAGATGCTTTCATTTTCCAGTTGAACGATTATCATAATCTACTAAAGAAGCAGTTTAAAATTTAAAAAAGATCATATATAGAAATATATCATGCTTTGAAAAAATTATATCTTGAATGTAAACAAGAAAGTTGATAAGAAAACGGAAAATCCTGATATACAATATATATCATGAATGTTGTTTCTTGTATCAGATACCCAAATATTATTTTCATATTTTCTGTCATTTTTTGACGTCTACACATTTGCAACGTAATTCTTCCTTCTTAATTGTAAAAAAGAAATATGAAAAGTTTCCTTTTACTCTTTTCTTATAAGAATTTCTCTGTTTAGTCTTCAATTTTTGTTGCCAGAAAAAATTATCTTCACTATGGATCAAACGGATTAGAAATATTACTCCCTGTTGGCAGCAAATTCTTTATTTCCTAATGCACAAATATTTAGTGAAGTTTCTCTCTACATTTCCTGATAGCCCTTCGGAAAGATCAAGCTGGGATTTTTCAAACCACGTCTCAACTGTCATCGGTTAAATAACCTTTATTATTTTTCATGTGTTTGTTTTAAAGCTCATTAATTTAGCTGGTACCACTAAAATAATGCCAAGTAAACCTACAACCTAAAACCCTGCTGTAAATTTGCAGATAAAATTAGTTTTGTAAAGCTGCTACTTTCCATGTTTTTGTACATATAGGGGAGATCTGAACAGGGATACTTTAGAATTAAAGTATCCCTGTTCAGAGAATATAAAGGAAAAAAGAAAGCGGTCATTATAAAATCAAATATCTGGGGTATGTATTTCAGAAAACGAGGAAAATAGTGACGCAAAACAAGAAAGTAACAGGAAGCTTCCGTTTAAAGTTATGTCTTTAACGTAGACATCCCCTCGGTATTTTTTGTTTGGTTTGATGGTGGGTGTTTCTGATAGTTAAAAGCATAAATGGCAGTCCTGTACCGCTTACATATAATAACTAATATGCTATACGACTATTATTGAATTATTATACCATGACCAATAAATTATAGTTTCCTCAATTGCGTATTTTTTTTATTAAGTCGTTCCTTTAACCATGTTCTGAAATGCGTAGTATAGAGATTTGGAATTATTATGAATACTACTTTTTCTATGCAGAATCGATATTTGGAAACGTACAAGTCCGTATTATGACAGTGCATATGCCTTATGATCGGAAGTCAGCTTTGTCGATATTAGATGGAGCTAAAATCATACGGATATAATGGTCTGGTGCAGAACAATATATCTGAAATTTTCATTCAAATGTCTGCACGCATGATTATTATGTAAGCTTAACCAAGTTCGTTACTAGACTTCATGTAGTTTCGTATAGTTTCTTCGTTTATTACTAACTAAAGCATTTGACTCTCAACAGTGATATTTTTTCATCAATTTCTTTAAACCGTTATACTTCGAGAAAAGCCATAAAAAACTCTATTTTAAAATTTATGAATGTCATCCGCGCTTCATTCTTGCTATCAGAATAAGAAATAAGACACAAAATAGATCCTTTGATGGGAAAATGAACACTTTTGCAACTACATTGTCCTTTCCCGAAACCAGCGCATGAACTTCACTTTGCAGTACCTGAATTACTTCCGATAATGAATTCTCGCTCTTAAAGTAGCAATTTTACACGGTACCTAAATGACCTAATTAGCTTCGTTGCTTCCGATAACACTTGATTACTTGGGAAAGAGGAGGATATATTTTCTAGGTCAGAACGGAATTTTTCTTCTTACTATTCACTTACTTTTTGTCCTTTTTCTTGATTTTTGTCTAATACCAGGTGAATCTCTAACACATATATAGTAGATTTTAAATTTATTTTAACTAATATCTCTAGTTACTAGAGTGTACAGTTTTTAAAAAATTAAACGTTATATCCAAAATATAATTATCCGTGCATTTTTAAGACCTGATACAGTTCTAGAAACACACTTCTATACCTACATTACACGATTTATATATTTCTACTCAATGTTCCATAACACAATAAAGAGTTCTTGTGAGATTGTAGCTCAAAATTTCATTTTTCCCCTCAAAAACGACAACAAAAATAAGATCATCATCTCATTATTTAGAAATTTAAAATTGGCATAGGGAGGAAATTCAACTTATGAAGGCTTGATTCTCAAATCTATATATGCTGTTTTAATACCTTCAGAGATAATATGGTTTATGAATTTTTGAATTTTTTTTAAAAACTCTTATTTAAAACCTTTCCTTTGAAACTAAATAATCTGTATACTAGAACCACAAATAAATTTATACTAATTATTTTAACCTATAAACGTTAAATAAAGCATGGGCTCTTGGAATATTATAACATACAAAGCAGCAAATAATTATTTCCCCTTCTCATCATTACAATATTAGTTTCAGGCCTGAAGTCTTTAATTGGCTTTCTTACAAAATTGGATGAATTCCTGCTTTTAAATGCATTCAAATATATTGTACAACCAACTGAAATATCTCAATAAATCTCTGATTTGTGGCAGATGTGCATTTTCGTCATTTTAATTAATGGTTATACATTTTAGTTATTTTTTGTAATGTTTCTCGCTTCTGTTAATTTCTTTTTCTTTCTGCAGATGCTGTCATATAACAAGGTTTAAAAGTAATATTCAGAATTTTTGTATGCGTGGATATTCACAAAGACAATATGCTTGGGAAAAACATTTATTAAGAATGAATAGTTCGATTGTTTATTATATTGAAAAATAGCTGCATTCGCATTCATTCAAAAGTGTAAAAGCATACTACGGAACAAAAAAAAATCAATTTTTATAGAGGACAAAAGTCTATTTTATAGGGAGAATCTATAATATGGGGTTCTACTTCCTTCCAAAAGCAGTTTCTTGTTGGGTATTTTAATAGCTATGTTTTTATTCAGAGTTTACCTTTGAATAGTTTTACCAAAAGTTTCCTCTCAAAAACAGATTGCATGGGTTTCGAACATAAATGAGTCAAACCTGCATTGTATGTGATTTATCTATAAAATGTGTTATTTCATTTAGTAAAATTTTCCTAGGAAATTATTCGTGAAGATTCATTGAAATTAAGTTTATCGCAATTTTTCGTTGATGTGTCTGTTGTTTGTAACGCATCTCCATAAGCGTATTGAGTTTTAGAAGGCATTGCAAGTAAAAAAGGCGTCTTTCTCAGAAGGTGGGGAAAAAAACGAATGACAAAATTTTTTTATTTACTTCATGACACATATGATATACCAGCTGATATGCCCGGCGTTGCTCGGAATAAAAATATTTTCAAGACTTATAACACTTTAAACTTAATTAAACAGTTTTTCGCAGCAGCTTCTCTTTCTTTGATTTTCGTTCGTCCACTTCCGTGTTGTCTGATCTCCTCGGCCAACAAAACTCCTCTTATCTTTTTCTCTCTGGCACGAACATAGAGGGCATTCTAAAATAGAAGAGTTAATTAAAGAAGGTTCTTTAGCTTTTAAGGGGTAATTTCTATTTGGTTAATTATATAAATTTTTCCTCTGGCTTTTCTTATTTCTTCTTCCACAATAGATAGCGCTGGTCTCAAAAAGCGGATTTGTTTTATAGACATGCACATTTAGTAGGTGTTAAGAGGCGTTTTTCTTATGTGGAAGGAGTTTTAAAACATTCTGCACACTAGCAATGTTTTCTCAGAAATAGGGAGCAAATTATAAACTGTTTCGTTAGTGTTTTTATATATATGTGTAAACCTTTACTAAAGGATATCGTTTTTTTTGTTTCCAGAATTTAATTAGTTTCTGTACTTATACTCATATCGAGTACTAACTAGTTTTTATCTGATTTTCTGATATTATGATTTTATATAAGTATTCTATTATTTATACTTCCGGAAACTTTTAATTTGCTCCTGATTTTCGGTCACAAGGGTCAAATTTTGAACGAAAGTCAGACCCGTCACAGAAAAAATTCCCTACTTTGAATCCCTGCCTGCAGGGATTCATCTTTTACTTACTTTTTCAAGCTTAAAAAATACTTCGATTTTCACTGCTTTTAAAATATTTCTTTCATTCGTCTTCGGAGATTTAATATTTACTCGGTTAATTTAATAAACATCCAAATAGATTTCTTTCATACGGTTTAATATCTAAAGTATACATTACCTAGTGGAGCAACAGAGGGTAGTATGGGCCACTTAAGGAAAATTTAATATAAAATTTATATTTTTATTTTGAACGAGTTGTAACTGTTCGAAACCTTTCTTTGAAAACTTTTCTTCAAGTTGATAATATTAAACAAATTTATCTAAGCTATGCAAATTATATATGACAACTAATTTTTAAGTCGATAATTTACAAAATTTTAAATATGTCGGGCAGTATTGCTCACACTAAAAAGCACAAGGTTTAAAACAAAAATGAATAATTTTTTGCTTACAAATGGATATACTGTATTTTCATTCTGTAGCAGAGTAGAAAGAAATTTATTTACATTTCCATCATTATGCTATTAGTTATTTAATTGATTTTTCTTCTTTGCACTGTACTTCTAAGCAGAACGTAATGGTCGGATGCATCCCTGTCAGACAATTTATCTTCTAAAACACTTGAAATTGAAATTATTTTAGTTTAGATTTATTAACATACCGTTTTGAAGCAACACGAGAGCTATTTTGGGAGACACCTTGTAATTCTGAACCGCTGTCAGATGACGAGGACGACGCCTGAGCTAACACCCATTTCCCCTCTCCGAACTTCTGCGGTACACCAGCGGGAGGGGCGTTTGATGACGGAGTATGATCTAACAGCCCCAAAGCCGTTTCCTTACCACTAAGCCACCCCTCCCTTGAAATTGCAAGTTTCATGGCATCAGCAAATCACTCTCCTCGACCCTCCGCTTCAGGCTTCTTCTTGAATTTAGGCATTTTTTTCGTAAAAAAGTATGTTTTACTCTCATGGCCCATACTGCCCGACCGACATTAAAACGAAAAACATGGTGACGGTTAAGGCATCAAAAGTCGGTTAAAGGCATCAAGATGAAACTTTCAGGCCATAATCTAAATAATAACTCTAGTTTCATAATTTTTTTCTTACCCGTAAACGTGCAAGGATTCGTCAGAAATTACACGGAGCAAGCACTTATAGTGTCACAAACAATAAAACTTTCCTGAGGAACAAAACAGAGCAATTATGTCAAGCAGTATCTTCCCATGGCAGAATGATAGTTTGGCTGTACTGTAGGCAAAATAATGGGTTGCTATCTACCGGCAGAGCCTAGAAACACTAAGTGGGCCATACTACCCTATGTCTGAGAATGATGGCTGCAACGGCAATCTCAAATACATTTTTCAGTGCTTCCTGTGTTAAATACAGCATATATACTCTTAACAATAGAAGTTACAATCTTTTTATTGAAAACGTTCCAATATTTTCTTTGTGAAATGTATGAAATAAACTCGATAAAATAGTTAGAACGCACTATGTTTAAAACTATTCTGCGCCTCTTTTTAGTTCTAGAAATTCAAACATAAACACATAAAAGTACTTTATTCTAAGCATATGTGTCACTTTTGCTTAGAAGGCTATGTAGAGTCACGTAAAACAAAATAATGAGTAGTGTAATATCCGAAAGAAAACTAGCTTCAGCTTACAAGCTATCACTTTCAACCATGTGCCGCTGATCCAGATAATGATGTTGATTACATGTTCTTGAAAGTAGACTATCCATTGTCTTTCTTGCGTTGGGTCTTATCTTTTTCTACAGATAAGCTTCTTGCGGTTATTTAAAATCCTTTGTTTTAACTCTTAAGCTACCAGATCGTAAATTACTTTTAAAGAGCTAAGTCACTACTAAATAATTTTTTTCAAATATCTTTATATCAAACACATTGCTTTATATGAACTAAATAATCTGTCGAACATTTATATTTGTGTTGTGTTAAATAAAACTTATAGGACATAAATACACTTTTTCTACATTAGATCAATTCATGAGCTTCGAGATACACATTAGATCGATATAATTAGTTATTTTAAATTTCGTATTTTATTCTAAAGAAAATTCAATTATACATTTAAGTTTGATGGTTAAATAAGATAATGCTATTCTGTTATTTTGGTATCTTCTGGTTTGTTTGTGTGTGTGTTTCAGTGTCCGTGTGAGTGCTTTTTTCATATCACCAAAATAAGACATCGATGTAGACGCATGATTTAATTCCTTAACTTACCGTGCATCTAGGTAGTTGATGCAAAGGACGAGATAGGAAAAAGAGATATTTGAAAGAAGTATAGAAATTTCGCCGTTTTGATTTACTTTGTGAGGGTTATGGAAATTCTCCCTTCTGCGTAGGGTTTCTTTTATGTGAGTGATGGAGACAAATAAAGACCAATGGTTTTTATCCCAGTTATTTATAGACTTCGTTACGGGATACAGACAATGTACACACAACAATGACGAAATATTTACACGATGAAACGAAATATAAAATGCTCACCCGCTCAGTTACATTTCGAGCTGTGAATTTAATATCAAAACACTATTGACACTTCATGTAAAACATCCACCGGCTAAAACTCTAGCCCGCCACTCGCAAAATCCATCTGGTTCGCGTCAAGGAACTTCTCAGTTCTTCCCTTCGTCAACACTCGACGGCTGCCAGCGCTCCGTTGTTCCGCAGCGCCCTCACACGCCGCCGCCAAGAGAAAAACGGATCTGCAATGAGTTTTTCTCTAACAATATTTACACATATAATAATAAAAAATGTTAAACTACACGATGACAACAGACTTTAACAAGATTGTTATCATTTAGTTTGCAGACGTGTTAAAGCATTAGCATCCTGGTTTAAGATTCCAGGGCGATGAGTGATCTTATAACTCCATAGTTGTAAGGCTAATGCCCATCTAGTTAATTTAGGGCTTTTTGGAGTTTTTTCGATTTAGTATTTTAGAGGATTATGATCCGTTACGATTTCTACAGTACTCCCATGCAACCATTTATCAAACTTCTTAAATCCGAATAATATGGCATACGCTTCCTTTTCAATAGTTGCCCAGTTTCTTTGAGTTTTATTGAATTTTTGACTCACGAACGCGATTGGTCTATAATCCCCTTTTTCATCTTTCTGAGTTAGACAACACCCAACTGCATAGTCTGATGCATCTGCATGAATTTCAAAGGGTTTGCCAAAATCAGGGGCATTTAAATCTGTAGCTTCACTCAGAGCTTTTTTCAATCTGCAAAATGATTCCTCCTCGCGTTTTCCCCATTTTGCATCTCCTGAATTTTTCCCCTTGGTTAGTTCAGTTAAAGGGGTTGCAAATTCTGCATAGTGAGGAATATACGATCGATAAAATCCCATTAAGCCTAGGACCGATCTTACATCTTTTTTCGTCTTTGGCCTTTCTAGCAGTTTCATTGCCGAAATTATGTCCTCGTCTGGGCCATGCTTACCACCACCTATTTTATGACCTAAAAATTGTAATTCTTTGGCTGCAAAAGTACATTTTCTTAATTTTACTGAAAATCCCGCATTTTCCAATTCTTGCAGCACATTCCTCAAATGGATTAAATGTTCATCCCATGTTTTAGAATATACTATAATGTGATCGATGTAAGCCTGAGCATAACTAGAATGACTTCGAAGAACATTATTCATTATTTTCTGAAATGTACCCGAGGCTCCTGATAAACCAAAAGGCATAACCTTCCACTAATATACCCCGTTATGCGTAGAGAAAGCTGTTAAAACTCTGTTTTCATCATGCATTTTAATTTGATAATATCCCTTTAACAAATCTAGACATGACAACCATTGAGCCATCCCCGCAGTAAAAATCAATTCCTGTGTGTCTTTCATGGGATAATTAGGAACGTTTGTCACTGAGTTAAGGGCTCTGTAGTCTATACACATTCGAATGGATGCGTCCTTTTTTGCCACACAAACTATAGGATATGTGACATCTGCATTTGAAGTTTCAATCAAGTCTAGGTCCAATAGTTCTTTCACTTGTCTGTCCACCTCTCTCCTGTAAGACATTGGGACACTGTAAGAATGTGACTTCTGTCTTGTAACATTGGGGAAATGTTCAATTACATGTTCTCCAATTGCGACTGGTTGCACTGGTCTACTGAATAGAGGTTCAAACTCTTTAAGCATAGTCTCTAATTCATTTCGCTGTGTAGGTGACAGGTCAGAGGAGGTTATCGACTTTATTTCCTGACGAAAGGAGTCTTCTATGAGCGGAGTGCTTTCAACTTCACCAAATTCTTCCTCTCCTTCGAAAATTACATTTACCGGTCCAGAACCGGCGACAAATTCCCTCATTTTGTTCTGATGCACATGCCTTACGCTGGTATCAGGCATTTTCACTACAAAGGAATGTTCTTTCCTCCGTGATTCGGTGGTACATGGTCCTTGCCATCTGGCTAAGAGCTTGTTTTTCGAGTCAGGTATCAGCACTATAACCTTATCTCCTGGATTAAAGATTTTCTTCGTAGATCTCAAATTGTAGTGATGAGCCATTTTAACTTCTTGAATTGTTGAAATTAACTTAGCCTTTTCAGCAGCAGCTTCTGTTTCTTTAATTTCTCCATGTAAAGAGTCACAGGAGTTGTGTCTAATTGTAAACCTTCTTGTCCTGCCATCCATGTATTTTTTAGAATGGGAAGGGGTCCTTCAGGCTTCCGTCCATATAATAGTTGAAAAGGTGCTACACCTGTCGTGTTGTTGGGTACTTCTCGATAAGCAAACAAAACAAACGGTATCTTCGTATGCCATGAACGTGGCTCTTCCAAGATGACATGATGTAACATTTTCTTTAATGTCTGATTAAATCTCTCAACTAACCCATTCGACTCGGGGTGCAATGGCGTTGAAAATCTAGAGCTGGATCCCATTCTCTTTTCGAACTCTAGGGTCAAACTAGCGTTGAAGTTAGTCCCATTATCAGACGCTATTACATTGGGTACCCCCGTGCGCATAAAGATTGTTAGCAAGGCCTCACACGTAGCTTTGGCAGTTAAACTCGTCAGTGGTAGTGCCTCAGCCCATCTCGTGTGCTGGTCAAGCAGACATAGTACGTATTTATGACCTTTTGCACTAGGAGGATCTATAGGTCCAATGATGTCAATGCTCACAACCTGGAAAGGTAATTCTGGCCTGGCCACAGGAGTAATTGGAACTGTGTCCTTACGATTTATTCGTCTTCTCAACTGACAGTCCTTGCACTATTGACAAAAGGCTTTGATACCCCTAGACATTCCAACTCAATAAAAGGAATATCTAATTCTTTCTGTAGTTTTTCTTGCGCCCATGTGACCTCCAAATACTGAACAGTGAGCTGACTTTAAAACTTCAGGTCTATACTTCTTAGGTAAAACCAGTTGAGCAACGGACTCTCCCAACACCTTTTCTTTGTGAAACAGGAAATTATTTCGGAAATAAAATCCTCCTGATTTCTTTTCTGCGCATTTTCTCGCGTCTTCTAAATCTGAACAGTCATAATACTTTGATTTTATTTAGTATAAGCTATGGACGTGCGTAGGAGAACTGACTTAACTCGCACCGTAAAATGTGCTGATTCCACTAAATATTCCAATTCATTTAAATTTTGTTGTGTTCTGATGACATTAACTTCTTGCGGATCGGTTCTTTCAAGTTTAGAAAACGAAAGCGCGCTGTCAAATTATAATAGCCATGTCACGATCCTGACCGAACTCATGAACTAAATTATTTTTTTTCAACCTACACGATTTAAATATGGAAAATTACTGATTGATGAAACATTAACACCTTCAACACAACACCAAACCGCTGTCTCTAGAGCTCATGTGGCTCCTATAGGGTTTGGTATAGATGTAGGCGGAATTTATTGAGTTGCAAAAAAAAAGAAAGGGAAAAACAAAAGAAAAAAAATTTACAGCATATAGAAGAATGGCAAATGAGGAATTTATAAAGCTGGTGTTTACTCATAGAATTGACAACAAAATAAAGGAATATATACAATGTCTTGATTATCGCGGTGTGAATGAAAGGAAAATGATGAATAAAGATGATGATGATGAACATGGTAAAGCTTACATCACTGCACAGGTTTTTGAGTAACGCAGTAAAAATGGGGAACCATTGCATGTTATGTGTGGAATGCAAGGAACAGGGAGAATACTGTTAAAGAATTATGAGAAAGGAAGGACTTAGTATGTTCAGTGTATTGAACGCAGGATAAGTTAGAATTATTGTTCAAAGGCAGTTGAGTAATTATTCCAATCGGGTTATATTTTCATTCTATAATATGAATTTAATCATGTTTATTATTATTTTTCTTGAATTCGGATTCTCAAGAAATCTTTGGAACCACAGACTTTTCAGTGACGTAGAAGGTTTCCTAATACGCCAAGAGATAGTCAATGGGCAAGATGTCACATAGTGGATGGGGTCGCCGACTTCTCCGCAGACACAGGAGTCACTATCTGATAAATGGAAGCGGATAAGAAATGAAGGGATTGGACCGTGTCCTGTGACAAACAGAATTTCTTCACGTGTCCAAAAGACTGGTTTTAGGTGAACTGTTTTGAGCACTTTATGAACAGAACGTCCAGTGTTTCCATTATGCAAAGATTTTGACATTTAAAAAAACAGTTCTTGTAACTGTTGTTTAAGTTCGCATCGTGGTTTTAGAGATTTCACTACAACGCCTTCTGTAATGCCTTTTTTGACGAGAGTATCGGTTTCTTCATTACCCCGATAGCCAACATGGGCTTTGATCCATCTAACCAGAATATTTCGATTCTGTGTAAGAAGGACTGGATGTCTCTGACAAGTTGATGAGAGGCATGAGGATCAATCACTGCCATTACAGTCGAAAGGCTGGCTGTCCAAATTTTAGTTATTTCGTACCCTTGACTTACTCTGATCATCGCCCCATCTGCTAGATTTGCTTATAAGTTATGAGCTGAAAAGCGATGTTCAATACCCCCCAATTTATCATTTCCCCATAGCTTCGTTAAGATTGAAGAGAGAAAGAAAATTTCAATTAGGGTAATTATCACCATATCATAACAAACTACTTTTATATTGAAAGTTTTTTGACAGCAAGAATTATTTAAAAGTTATGAGTTCCCATCAACCGCATTCACCTTCACTTTTTATACGGTATAATATATAATTAATTTATGACTAATTAATTTATATTTAATATCTTTGTTAAATTTTGTTAATTATAACTGTTAATTGATATACCTGGCTTTGCTCCGGATTAAAATGTTTTCATGCTTAATATTTTCAATGTAAAAATTACTATTGTATAAATATTATAATACACAAATTCCTTTTCTGATCTAAAACGCTTTCAATTAAAATGAGAATATCAATTGAACCAGACGATTCTTAAAAACATCCGTTTTCTTCATACGCTATTATTTGTTATATAGGTACTTCAAATTTTGTTAACAATTACTAAAGTCAATGAAAGGTTTTAAAGAATATTTTGAAACAATTAAATTAACTATTTAATTATTCATTAATTTAAAGCGTGAAAATAAATCAATAGCTGGTCCCGATATAAATTGTTAAATCGTCTACTTTTAAAATTTTCTTTTAGCATTCTTCCTTCTGGAAACAGTTCTTCGTATTATTTTTGATCAACAAGAATATTGTTACGAATTCAGTTTAAAATTAGTTTTGAAAAAAATATTAAAATGAGAGAAACAAATTTATGGAAATGAAAGACATTGCGGAAAAACGCCTTGCTTAATTTTTAATTAAGTGAAATTTTAAGCATCTTTTAGGCTTTGAAAAGTTGAAGGTGACCTTTCTCTTTTCTTAAATAAAGAGTTTGAAAAGATTGATTGATATCAGTCCAGTGGTTTAGGAGGAGATGTGGAACATACATACATAGCCACAGTGACTTTTATTTAAATTAATATAATTATTAGATAATCATAACATAAAGATTGCTGGCATATAGTATAAGCCATAAAAAAGGTTTTAGTGGAGTTTTGTAACAATTAATTTTTTAACTTTAATTAAGTAAATAGTTAATTTTAATTAATCAAATAATTTTAATAGTTAATTTGATAATAAGTTTTTTGACAGAATACTTTAATTTGATATTTAACTAAACATGGCGGGACCATGATTTGTTTAATAAAATCAATATAAAGTAGCCAAAAATAAGAGTAATTAAATAAGAGTTCAATTTATTCCTTTTTGCTATTGAAAAATATCTGCTTAACTTTAAAATTGTTTGGGATTTTCTGCCTGAGTATTTGGTTTTAACCGTCGATGGAGATTTAAATTTGCTGTTCAAATTGGCTACATTCATATCCTATGCTTTAAAAACACGTATTCAATTTGCCACTCACAATGTTTAATAATTTTTATTCTCTTATATGTTAAGAATTTAGTGACTATTATCTCTGTAACCAGGGAGTTCTCTAAATGAGCCCATACTATTAATGTTTAAATGTTTCATGTCATGTGATTTTACTATATGACAAAGTAATGTTCGCACAATTATATGGTAACCTAGATTAAATAAACTAATTTAGAGTCGTTCTTCATTCGTGTCAAGTGTCAATTTCTTGCTACTGTTTCAGATAGGCTGGCTTAATGTTATCTAGGAGATATTTGCACTGTTGAGATGTTTATTTCTTTATGATTCCTACCTGTTGAATGATTATGTGTTGAGATATAAAAAAATTGACCAATGTACTGACCGATAAATCTATCATAACTTTTTGGAATGAAAAATGGAATGATAAATAATGGAATAAAAATAATTAATATAGCAAAAAATCAAATGACATGAAAACAGAATGACAGCGTAAATACTGCAATGTGTAGAAACAATAAAGTCCTTGGCTATGTCTGTATTGATCAATATGTAATATTTCATGACTTTTGTAACATTAACGTAAAGGAATCTACCTTTGCCTTCAAGCTTGCCGAAAAGGGATTTTTTTCTAATAATTTTCCTACAATCGGGAGGAGGGAGATCGGGTTAATCGACAGTTAATACTATTCTTTTCTTTTCCTTTTTTTTGTGGAAGAGAACTATCAGTTCTGTTTTGAAAGGCGTTGGGATTTTTTTTTCAGAACAAGGCATTCATGAATGTAGTCAGAAGTTCAGGAAAGTTAGTGTGGATATTCGACACAATTTCCGAGTCAATTCCGTCAAATCCAGTGGCTTTGCTCTTGGAGAATCTTTATTATCGTTTTCTATTTTGCTGAAACTTTCTTCAGAATATGAAATGGAAAATTAAAATATCAGTTTGCTCTCCTGTAGCTTCGGCATAAAGTTGTTGTAGTATCTTTTCTGCAAAAGCTTTTATATTTCCGGTAAAGGAGAAATGATTAAAAAAAGAATGATTTAAAATTCAGAGATTTCCTCATCTAGAAATTTTAATCTTATAAATATTTGAATATTTTCCAGTACATGGAAATCTAAAAACGGATTACGCCACTACTGACAATGAGTTCTATTTACGCCTTTATAGTAACTACTTTTAGATCAATAACTCATTTCAATGCTAATGAAAGGTCTTATATCTGAAATTTAAGTTCTCGAATCAATAGATATATATCAAGACTTATGAATCCAGGTCTGTCCGGTAAGTTGAGATCTTAAACGTAATTGAGAACTTAATTAACTTAATTGCGTCAAAGTGGAAGCCGTTTCTGTTTTAAATTCCACTAACTCTTTTCACAAACCATGAAGTTCATCCTTACTATCCACTCACTCTGTTTACAGATCTCGAATTCCATCATAACTATGAGAATCCAAGGTGATTTCGAAAAGTAATTAAAATGAAAATTTCATATATAAAATGCTTATAAACTTTATTTGAATGAAGAGGAATAAAATACTTATTTGGCATCTCTATATTTAAATTATGAGCTTACATGAATGACTCGAGAAGTTTAATTCCAATAATTAAAATAAAATTTTTTTATGCTAAATATTAATTTACTCTATAAATTAAAATATTCTGTCATATAGTTTAAGAAGAATTCTTAAAAAGGTAATTTAACGAATCCTTAGAATGAAATACATAACTTCCTTTAGTACACTCAGTCAGGTTAAACTCAATAATTTCAAACAAATTTAATATTTTGAATATAAAATTTACTAAATTCAGCTGCATTGTTCTCATTCGTTTGAAAATCTACTCTATTAAAATTCGAAGGTAAACAAACGTATGTATGTATGTCTGGCAGGAATTTGGGAAGCAATACGCTCCTCTCCTGTAGATTGCGCCAATCTGTGCACCTATTGAATCATCACTCAATGGACTTTATGTTATTTTGAAATGCACTGATAATTCATCGGAGCCATCCACTGTCCTTTCTATTTTACTCGATAAATTTGAAGCTCCTGCTCTCAATTATATTTCCATTATACAAAATTCCTCTGTATTCTTTTTTTCATCCTGAAATACAACCCCTCCCGCATTGTAGACAGAGATTGTCCATTTCTCCAGGTTGTGCTTGTAAGTTCTTCAACAATAGGGTAAAGAAATGTCTAGTTGCATAAAGTTTGTATCTGATATGATTTTGGTTTTCATTCAACATTTAGATTGCCCTTCTTTTGACAAGCACATTGAGTAAATCGGCTATTTCTTTTTTGTTGTTCAATTTTCCGGTTCTTCTTCCTGAAGGCTAATGTTGTGCCATTATTAATCATTATTTCTTTTGTTCGTCTGTTTCTTTCGGTTTTCTCTGATATTGTATTGCCAGCTATTACTGCTAATCACATTTCTTTGTTCTTCTTGTTTTCATTTTCATCTGGTTACGTTAGCCATTACGTTAATCGATATTTATTTGTTTTCCGTTTTCAGGTTGACATGTGTTGTCCCCATTACTCAATCGGCTATTTCTTCTGTTCTTCTGTTTCCTTCAATTCTTCTCTCCGCCCATTACAGCTACAGCGCCCATTGTTCCGAATAGTTTCTTTGTTCTTCTGTTTCTTCCACTCTGTCGATGCTTTACGTTGTGCCATGTTGATTGGAACGGCTCTTTTCTTCTTCAGTTTCAATAACTCTCCTTTCATCGTTCATAAATTACCTCCGTCATACTATGAGGCTCCCTGATTCCTCTTTTCTTTTAGCATCAAAAAAAGGAGAATTGAACATAAACAAAATATAACTTCTCAATATCAGTCTTAAAATAGGTGCTCACCAAAATGTAAACTGATCAATCAATGAATAACGATTTAATACTAACATAACTCTAATCTATATCTTTCGCTCATAACTTTGCATAGAAACCAAAACACGCCTGTAAATTCAGTAGATAATTCTGTTCACAATGCAAAATATCGGAGATCAAAAAAAGAATTCGTAGTACACTTCATAATCATTTTACTTTTATCAAGCGTCACTTTTTATTGTTGCTTGTAATCAATGTTCCTTGTAAACGCTTTCCATAAATAAAATATTTTGATTGACGCTGTAACAATGAAAAGTATTATTATAACGCTATCCGCAAACAATGAAAAGCATTGCTGTCAATTAGTTTTAATTAATATCTTTTTCAATGAATTCAAATTGAATATAAATTACCGAAACGGGCTTCCCTGATATTCCCCCCATCTGCATCCCGCCCAAAGGTCTGGTTGTCATGAGAAAGATAGAAGCGTTACATACATACATACGTTTCCATTTGTACCTTCGGAATTTTGTTTGAGTAGATCTGAATGACCCAGAGGCTGTACCGGGCACCCAGCTAATGGGATATCTGCGATGGCGGAGATCACGAGGCCTCTGGATCATATTTTTCATGGCCGGCTCCTGTTTTTTTCAACAAATATTGTCACTATATTTCTCCAAGAAATGTAAATATTCTTTTCAAATCATCTTTTATTACTAATTTTCATATGCCCGCCTGATTTATTTTTTACATTACCTAATCATGCTTACGTTCTGCTCCAAACGTATTATCTTTTCTTGGGTATTCTTCTGTTTCAACTTATGTGCTGGCTAGTTGTCCCTTTACTGCCAATCGTCCTATTTCTTTGTTCTTCTTGCTCTCTGGCTCTTCTCTCTCCTAATGCTGTGCCATGTCTGACACTATTAAAGGGCCCGCATTGCACGCTTATCTCGAATAAATGCATCATCTCTGTAAAGATTTGTAAAAAAATATTCCGTGTCCTAGTTGAAATGAAAAGGGGTATACCCCTCAGAGGTTCCTAACAAACCATTCCCTCGCGCACCTCTGATTAATTTTTTTGGATCATATCCTCCCCACCGTCTAGCTAAGATGTTTTATCAATAGTTAAAAAGTTAAATAACTCGTTGACTATTTGCCTGGAAAACATCTGCGATCTTATTTTATTTTATTGTCATTTTTAAATAGTATTAGCTTTAACGCCAAACAAATGAAATCATGGTATTGTATAATTCTTGTATTTAACTATAGTGTACAATTAACCTGTATACAATCAGCTATTCGTGTATAGTTATTAAATGCAAAGGATATCTGAGAAACAAAGTTCATAACTTTTTTAATCCTACTGCTTTCTTGTTTCCAGCCCTTCTAAACTTACGCTATTCTCGAAATGGTCTCTTGGCGTAACCCTCAGGGGAATGCGCCACAGGTTGGTAACTGTTCATTCTCCACCTTGTGTGTATACCTGAGTGTGCACGGGCTACAATAATACCTTGAGGCCTATCCATGCTCTGGGTACTGTGTGCTATAATATTGTTGAAGGTGTGTATTAGTGTTTCTCGACCTCCTGCTTCAGCTGGGTGCAGAGAGGCCTGGTGGTGCTAAATTCTGGCTATGCACTTGAGCAATACTACGTCTTTCCTTGTAGATTGTGCACAATCTGAAAAATCACTCTGAAACACTTTACGACCTTATGTATTCGAATAATTTAACATCGGAGCCATCTAATCAATCCTTTCTCATTTCCACTGATGCAAACTGCTGCCTCGATTATATTTCATTATGACACAATAGTGATAGTAAATTCTCTGTATTCTTTTTCATCCCGGAAATACAACCCTCTCGCACTTGTCAGAGATTGTCCATTTCCTCACAGTCAGTTCTTTCTGGTTCGATAGTTCTAGCTGCAAAAAAGTTTGCTAATTGATCGTGATTTTAGTCCTTCAATAATATTTAGACAGTGCGTCTTCTTACAGTGTAGCATGTCTGACTAATCCGGCTATATTCTATCTGGTTTCTTCTGTTCTTCTTCTGGCCACGTTGTGCCATTACTGCCAATCGCTATTCTTGAGTTTTCATGGTTCTTCGGATTCTTCCTCTTGGCCAGTTACGTTGTCATGTCTGGAAATCATTATTTTTGTTCTTCTGTTCCTTCCCACTTTTGTCTCTGGCTCTGGCACGTAACCAAATAGTTGGACTAATCGAAGTTTCTTTTCTTCTTCAATAACAACCCTTCCTTTCACGTTTTCTAATTTCTGTCTCCATTGAACCTAAGTAATCCAATCCTTCCTTCTCTCTTTAGGTATCGAAAAGTGAGAATTGAACAGTAGGAAAATAGTGTAACTCTGCAAATATCAGCTTTAAAATAAGGCTTCCACAAATATTTTCAAACTTTGATCAAAACAATGAATACGATTAAATCTAACATAACTAATTTATATCTTCGGCACATACTACTTATGGAAAACAAAAAACACGCCTTAAATCTGCTTAAATGATCTGAGTTCAAGTGGCAAATACTCACGGATAAAAAAATTCTATACACTTCAACAAATATTGTTTTTTTATTCTCTGTAAGGCGTCAATTTATGTTGTTGTTGTAACAATGTTCTAAAGTAAACGAGACTTCAAACTATAAAATAAATTTTGAATTGCGCTGTAAAAATGAAAAGCATTATATAGCATCCCAAACAATGAAAGCATATTGTCAGTTGCTTTTAAATTGCTTTTCACTAATTAAAATTTCGAAATTTAAATTTATGAAAGGTTCCTGGATTATTTCTCATCTTTGGCATCTTCAAAGCAAGCTTCTCCGTCTAAGTGTCTGTGAGAAGATGAT